>JASAND010007085.1:0-14403 GCA_030248195.1 Trissonchulus latispiculum | reverse complement strand
TGGCTCCTCAAATTATGTGTGTTCGCGGTGTGTTGCTCAATACCTTTTCTGGCCCGAAGGCCAGAAAAGTTCCTAGATTTTTCCTAGAATTTGGGGGGAGCGCGCAATCTCAGGTGCTGCAAACCCACAGCCTACTGTAGAGATGCGCGCTTGGAGGAGGGGAATAAGCGACCGACTACGGCCGCTTCTCAGCGAACACTAATGAGAATTTTAGAATTCGCCACTGAGCTGACAGCTCTCTGACAGCTCAGTGACAGCTCGGAGACGGGGACTTCTCTTTGATTTTAGGTGGAAGCTTCTAGAAGTTTCTAGAAACTTCTAGAAGCTTCCTATCTTTTCCGCATGAAGATCCAGGCTCTTTTTGGGCCTGGTGGTCAGTTGGGGTGAAGATTAACGATAATGGCGAAATATTGCCCCCAACTGACCACTTTTCTGATTAATTTCTGGGTCCGAAACTTTCTGAAATTTTATAAAATTTTGGTTAACATGTGAATGCAACCAAAGGGGGAAGTTTCAGATCTAATTTTCAACTTTCACGAATACAACCGAAATGGGGCTCAAAAATCAGGCCAATCCCGGCCGATTATGGGAAAAATATTTTTAAGTGCCATCTGTGGGCACAACTTATACGTCCATTTCAAATTTGATAATTTTCTTTGGCTTCTCTTGTCCTGGGCCCCTACTTTGAAATTTTGGGTGAACTTTTGGCCGCAAACAAGAGAAGCCAACACAGCAACCTTAGCAACAATTGCTCCCTATTGCTAGAAACTCAGTGTCCTCGCTTGACCGAGGAAGTAGGGAGCAATTGCTTAAAGACGTGCATAAAAAATCATACGTAATTTTCTAGGTAAATCTAACTATAATTCCTAACTCTACGTACATTGTTACCTATTTCTACAAATTTTTATTAATTTTAAATTATTAGGGAGGAGGCTAAGCCCCCTCCAGACCTACCTATGTACACAAAAAGTGTGTACTAACTTTCTTTTGGAGAGGCAATTCTCTCCTGGCCTCTTGGCCCAAACTAAAGTTCAAGTGAGGACAAGCCTCACGTAGAAAGAGTGAATGGACGTAGTAGTACTCCCACTACTACGCTGTCTGGGAAGCAGACGGCTTCCCAGACAATGAAAAAGGGAGTTTCCTAAGTTTACACAAAGGTGGGTGGGTACCAAATTTTGAGGTAAACCCTTTAAAGAGGTAAGATTACGAAATTAGAAGTAATCTTACTAAAACATTTTCATTAATAACTCACTCATTTTTGGGAGTTAAAAAATGGGGATTGCATTTTTGGAATCAGGAGAAAATTGCCTTTCCAATGAACCTAAGTTGTTTTCTAACCAAAAATTATTAAAATTAACTAATTAAGGCTTAATTACCACTAATTAATGAATATAAATCCTAACTAACAGATAACACGTCCATTTTACATTATATAACTACGTAAATGCCTATTTAAACCTACCTAAGTGACTATCTTCCAATATTTGGCAGTTTCTTGCCATAAAACCGCACTTTAGGGAATTTCTACGGGCTTAGAAACAAATTTGTGCAATTCTTTTCTGTGATTAGTAGCTAAAATTGCTTTGGCACGGATTTCTTAACTGCCACCGATGACAATATAATTGAAAAGGTCCCATCCCGGACCAATTCCGGATCAAAGAAGAGTACCCACTCTTCAAATGGATCTCCTGCCAATTCACTCTGATTAATGGATTCTTTGATTTAGATATTAGTTTTATGTGTACGTTCTGTTATTCTTGGTGTTCCAGATGGTGAGATATCACTATTGAGCAATTAAATGAGTCTACTCCTATTATTAATTCAACCTTTAGAATAAAGACCGGAATATTAATTGTAAGTTTCAGTCTGGCAACTCTGATATTTTCTGTCAAATACAAAATATCTATACAAATATGAGCTTGGACATTCGACTCTGGCAAACATGATGACACATAACAATTGCAATGATCATCTATTTAACAGGATTTTGCTCGTTCTTTCATACAATTAACTGGTTAACCAATTTTGACCCATTTTGACCATTAATGAAAGTCTTTCCATACACATTCAAACAAACTTTTTGGATGACATTCGGCGAAACACAAGCTATTGGGAAACTATTCTTTTATTTTCCTGAGATTTCTATTTCAAAATATTTGTAATGGAAAAGGCAAAATAAAACCTGAAAATGACCATGAAAAGCTCAGTTTGTCGCAGGTTGTGGTTCTTAGTGGAATAATTTAATTCTTTAATGCACTGGTTATGAGTGGCGTGCCGGTGAAATCTTGATGTGAACTGTGAAACGTCCAAGCACTGTATAAAAGTAACTGCCATGTAATTACCAGAGTTGCCAGTCTGTGCGAAACCCCCAGAAATCCATCATTAGGGACATAGGTTCTAGTGTAGGTAGGAAGAATAAGACTAAAAGTAGCATTACTTTCACGCATATGACACGAAAATGGAATAGAACCTCAGTGGAATGTAGCCTAAGATAGCTTCGGTAGGTTATCAGTCAGTAATGGAGGGGTCGTTACCCTTCCCGGGTCAGTAACAGGCCCCAATATGGTTGTTCTGTATAATGGAGGAGTCGTTACTCTTCCCAGGCCACGAATAAGGCCTCATATTGTCAAGAAGTCAATTAAAAACAGACTAAAATAGCTATAAATTATCAAGGAAAACGAGTTTAAAGAAAGAAACTGTTGAATAACCAACGCGTTAACAAGAAACTTCGAGTTTAAAACGTTTTACACAGTTAATAAGTGCGAATATTGGAAGATGGGTCAAAATAAGGTCGTAATCTGTCTATTAATAGCATGGAATCTTGTTAATTGGTGTTCATAAGTGTTAATTAGGCTTAATTCGCATTAGTTAGGTGATAATTAGTTAATTAGTCAAATTTTTGGTCAAAATATAAGTTGGTTTTATCTGAAAGACAATTCTCTGCTGATTGTAAAAAACCAAACCCGGTCACCTAACTCCCAATATTGCGAAAGTTATAAGTAAAAGAAGTTTTGATTAGTTGCATTTTAATTTTGTAATATTGGCCTTAGGTGACCTTACAACAATGCGTAACAAGGTGTGTGGTTACGCCCATTCATGTCTTCATTCAGTCCCTTTGAGCCTCTGCTGGCTCTCTCCCAGCAGAGACTTGCCTCGCAGAGAAGGACTTAACACACACCTTAGGTGTGAAATTACGTTCGGAGGGGGCTTAACTCCCTCCCTAATAATTTAAAAGAAGTGAAACTAGTTAGTCTTAGGTAGTTAAGTACGTAGAGTAATAATATTTAATTGTTAGTTCTTGGAAAATTAGGTAGTTATTAGTATGCATATTTCTACGCAACAATTGCCCTTCCGTTTCTTTTCCAGTGGTACATAGAGTCTTGGCGAGGAAGAGCAATTGTTGCTGGGATTAACGGGCGGCTTCCTTTGTCTGTGGCCGAAAGGTCACGCCCAAAAGGAAAGAAAGGGGCCAGGAGACAAGGGAATGCCTAAAAACAATAAACATAAATTTTAATAAATGAATTCACAAAACTAGCAGTTAATATTTGGTTTTTCATAATGGGCCCCGAGTGGCCGTCATTTTGTACTATTTCGTTTTTTAATTCATGAAAATTAATTTTTAATCGGGAAATTTCCCCTTTGGTTACCTTTACGTGGTAACCAAAAAGTCTGCAAAGTTTCCCAAAATTCAGCTTGGGAAATAAATCAAAATTAGGGTCAGTTGGAGGGTAATAACTCCATTTTTCCATTAATCTCCCCTCCAACGGACCAGCCGCGTGGCCAGGCCGAGTTGGGCACACGCTTTAAGATAGGGAGCTTCCAGAAATTTCTGGAAGCTCCAATAAAATCAAAGAAATTCCGCCTGAAAAGCAAACACCAGTGAGCTGTCAGACTCCTGTCAGCTCACTGGAAAATTTCAAATTTCCACCAGTGTTCGTCTAAGTCTCGGCCGAGAGCGGTCGGTTTCTCCCCCCCATAATTAGCACGTCTTCCCGTTGTGCCAGCGTTTTGGCCGGGAATAAAAGACGTGCTCACCCCGGTTAGGACTCGAGTTAGGGGCCCCTTCTGACCCACACTGGTCAGAAGGGATGAGTTGAGCTTACACGACGAACACCACACGATGAGGGCCAAATGAGCGCACTATGCTCGGCCAGAAACTACACACTAGGAACACATCTTTAGGGATTTTGAAGAGGCCCTTTTGGCCTAAAAATTCACTTTTTGTGGCCTTCGGGCCTTGCTTAAAAACAATGTTTGCCAACCAAGCCACGGCCCGAGTGGCCTTTCATTTCTAATAGGGGCTCAATGCCCGACTTTGTGTTTTTTGTATCTTGTTTTGGGGTTGTAATGAAGCTTGGGATTCTGAGTGGGGACCCACCCTGAGTTGAAATAGGCGGTCCCTTGGTTACGACCTCATATTCAGAACTGAGTTAATTTAGGGATTGTTTCTTCCCACAGCCGGCAATTAGGAATTGCCGGCCATAATTGCAAATTAGGCGCTACTGAAGTAATATTATTGTCTGTGCTTTTTGGCATTGTTCTTGTGTCTTGTGTGGTTCGGCTTACCCAAAAATCAGTAGGCATTAAAACTCTGAATCGTTTTTAACTGCTAATTATCAGTTGTTTCAAGGGGAAGGGGCCGACATCCCCGTTATTAATTTAAGTAATCTAAAGCTGTCCTTAGGGGGAAATGTGTGTGATCTGTTTTTAGTAATAATTGCCCAAGCAATTATTACTCGTTCAGCTTTCCTCAAACTACCAAAGTTTCAAAAATCCAATAAAATTTTCTTTTATCAAAAAATTATAAAGTTACAAAGTTCAAAGTAAAAATACTGGAAGAGGTAAATCAAATTTACCTTCAGAATTAGGACAGAAATATGCATACTATAGGTTGGTAGACGATATTAAGGAGTAGTTAGGCCTCATTATGTCTGTGTAATCGTATGTGTCAACATTGTAGTGATTTGTAGTGTGAATGAGACCCCCCCCCCAAATTTACGTAAGTGGCTCCTTGGGTAAACCCCTCCTGGAGTAGGAGGTTCCAAGGTTAGCCCCCTTTGTAGAGTGTGAATTGTGAATCCAAAAGTGTGTGATTGTGAGTGTGAATGAGGGCATACCATGTAAACCCCCTTGTTGATAAGGGTATTGGGACTGCCAGAGTGCATGAGTGAAATATTCAGATAGTAGGCAGGAAAATGGGCCAAACTGAGTAGCAATTTGGACCCAAAAACCCAGTTAAATTATAGTCAGTAATGATTGTTGGTTGGATGTGTAATCACTGTGAAAGTGCTAATTTTGGAATGTAAATCGTATGAAATTGCCATAGAAATGTGGGTATATTCGGCGAGTCAGAACAGGTCTTGCAGCCTAGGGTCACGGGGACCCCGAATTAGGCCGGTCAAGTCTGTTGGATTTCCGGTCATCCGTGTAGGTTGCCCTGCGAGTAGGGGACGGATGAGCCGCATTCACGGAATCCAGATATAACCGAATCAAGGTTATAACAGAAGAATGTAAATTAACCCGAAATTAATCACGGTTTAGCAAAATGCGTTAGACATCCGATTAGCGGACTAGTAGTTTATTTAATTCTAGGTAGGAAAATACCTGCAGTTTTGCTGTGTCAATTAGCTAGAATTCTTAGTAATTGGGAAATAGTTAGGCCTAGCTAGAATAGGGGTATTAATGGTCTTGGCCTAAAAATTATCATGGGCTCACGGTCGTTACCGTAATCACTCAACTTCCCATGTCAAAGGCCAAAAGACGGACCAAACTAAAAGAAAAGAAGTAGACCCGTACTGAGATTCGAACTCAGGTTCTCTGGATTAGTAGGTCCAGTGCTCATCCATTGAGCTATACGGGTTACAATTAGAACAAGTTCAAGCTAGTCTATATAAGGAAGCAATTTAACAGCCCAGCACGTGTGCAGTTTAATTAATGCATTATATGTGCTAATTATGCATATGTAGAAGCAAACTTTATTTAGGTTTTTCTCATTAATTACTTAACATTTTTTGGTGCTTTAAGCACAAAAAATGTTCAGTTTCTCAAGCTCTACCAGAATATATAACTTTTACCCAAATCTGTGTTCATCAAAATTTTGCTAATTTATATGCCAGCTTTGCACGAATGCAATTATGTGCTCGTGTGAAAGGGTGGTAGTACGCGCGACTGTCACTCGGCTGGCTGCTGGGGTTGCCAGCACCGGATCGAATAGCGGTTCGGCACGTCCCCTGTTAGGGCACTAGGATAAGGGGTAGGTAGATTTAGAAGCAGATGTAGTTCGGTAGGTCGGTAGGTCGGTAGGTAGGGACTGCGTAGAACGGCTGCTGAGACAGTGAGTGAGTGAGTTTTTGTATTTTTGCATAAACTGAGGAAAACTAATCACCTGCGAAAACTCACTCACAGTCAGCCAGTTAGGTTTTATCTCATTTTTATTACTTCCGTCCTAAACCTGCCAATAAACAATTAATAGGGATTTCACACTAAAACACCAGATAATTTTTAGTTAACATTAATATTACGTAGGCTCTAGTCAGTTAGCATAAGTAGGTAGGTAGGCATTAGTTAAGGCAATTAATATAAGTATTTAGTAGTTGATCATCTTCCAATATCAGAAATGCACCTTAAAATGTTCAGTTTCGTATGTGTATTTGACCTAATCTTTGGGTCACGGGAAATGAACCCATTTCCCGTGACAAATCAACAAAATCAGGCCGGACACAGATCGAGAATATTAATATTGGCCAGTATTATTGCTTGCTCTGAAGATTGTGCAAAATTTGGTTAAAGTCAATGCATTTCACATCAAAATGGCCCTAAAAGGCCGGTCTGTGCAAGGACAGGACAAAAGCAAACGAAGTCTGAATATAGGCCGCAAAGAGCGCATTTTTCATACAGTTTTAAGAATGTTTGGTCTAGTTACAAGTTCAGTCAGGCCCAGCCGGGCCCAAGGTGGAAACCTTACGAATCAGTTCGTCCAAACCTGAAATCACGTCAAGTTTAACTAAGTTCGGAAAGTACATGTTAACAGAGGCCAGGAAGGCCTAATTGGTGACAAAGAGTTACCAGAAACGGTTAATATTGTCAAAAAGGCAATAACCAACGGTTTTCAGTCAATTCTTCAATTCACAAGTTCAAATGGGGCCCAAAATGCACATTTTGGGCCTGGAAAACAAAGGAACGAGTAATGGTTGCTGGGTTCGATTCCCGCACCATAATCTTGTACTAATGGGTTTTAACCCATTTGATTCAGGTGCGGAGACGAAGCTACGCTGCTCTATCCGAATCTGAACTGCCCGTGGATCTAATCAGTCGTGTGTCTCTCAGATAGTCATAGTCAGTTCTCAGTTATTGGACCGCAGAAGTCCGGATCAGTCAGTCAGTCAGTCAGTTAATCAGATAGTCAGGATCAGTCAATTTTGGAAGGTACATAGACGGCCTGTATTGCCGAGTAGCGGATTAAGACAGAGACAGCGAGCGTAGCACCGCCTGATCAAAGTGGGAGGTTAAACCGGAAACCGAACAGCCAAAACCAGATTCTTGTGAAAAAGGACAAAAACCCTATCTATCTTTTCAATCACATCATGAATTCAACCGTTTTCGTCATCAATTTTATGTCGGGAGGCGTTTCTCCCGTGTCTCTGGCCTAAGCGCCACAACAGCCTCAGTGAAGAAGAAGAAGCCGTAGATTCGTTGAACTTTGTAGTTGTTTAATTTTCGTTAACCAGGAATAAGTAAGGCAGAACCAGGAAGCTCCCCATTTTCTCTATTTACTCAAAAAGCCAGTTCCGTACAGTAACCCTGTCTAGGTGTTGGAGCAGACCTTCGGGAAAGCAGTGTCCAACATTCGGGGACTCACCCATTGACCGACCCCAGGTTTATCTCAGTTAATAATTGTTTGTTTGTAGTTTGCTGATTTGTAGTTTGATAATCCGTTTGTAAGGACGGATAAAGAGTCACACAGCACAAGCATATAGGCGCACGAGAAAGCATATAGGTACTTACTTAGCAGAGTGTTGGAGACAGTGTAATAGTTAGTCGAGACAGAGCGTGATAAAAGGAAGAAGAAGAAGAAGTACCACTGAACCTTGTACCTAACCAAATATATAACTTGGGTAATATTATCCTAAATTAGGATAATATTAACAGTAAACTAAAAGAGGGTATCTGGCAACTCTGGTACAGTAAATTGTATACTGTACTGATCTGTAATTGTATCTGTTTTGCACAGTTTGTAACGACCCCTGTCATTAACGCGTGTTGAATTGTAATTTGTCATATTGTTTAAAAGAGTGTACCCAGTATACCTGTACTAAGTTTAATAAATAATAGGTGTGTCAGACTTAGAGTCTCAGAGTTTAACGGAGAGGCGCGATTGTCTCTGAAAGTCAGGCGCGTTAGCCAAAGGATCGGATCAGGACTACTCAAGGTAAGTTCTGGTCAGGAATCAGAAGACTCACCATCAATCCGGCGATCAAATCCAAGCAAGTGCTGACCCCTCTTGCTGATCTGCTGGAATCCAGTGCAACAAGCGAACTCACAAAGAAGACCCCTACAAAGGTTGGCTGCAGGGAATCTCTGATTTTGGAACACCACCTTTCGGAGATCCGGTGCCTAAGTCTACTTCGCTAAGGCCCTATTTCTTTAAAGATTAAACGGATTAGATTAAAATTAATCCAAATTAAAGAAATAGCACCTCGGATTAAACGGATTAAAAATTAATCCAGCGAGTTAAACTAGTTAAACGGATTAAATTTAATCCTATTTCTTTAAGGTGCTGGTTTCCTTTCGGGTATTTTTTACTCATACGACTTTAATCCTTTACGTAAATAGCTAAAACTTGCTAAATAACCTATTTACGTGCTCTTTAACATCCTGGGACCAGTCCCGGATTTTTAGGCCAAAAGATAAGAAAGTTTTAGTTTTTGGCCTTAGTCTTCCAGTAGGTAGACAAGACACGGGATTGGTTATTATGGCTGGAAAGAGGGCACAAAAATGAACATTTTTGCTTTTACAACTTTTGAGCTATCTCCAGTGGTTAACTCAGTATAAGCAAAAAACCATTTTGAGGGTCAAAAAATGGCCATTTTCGAGGAAATCAGTTTTTTCAAAATTGCTGCCAAACCTTGCGAACAATTTTGTTCCATTTATACTCAATCGATACAGCGTCCAAATGCACATTTTATGAATCCCAATTAGCTGGACTTTTTATCTTTCAGCTAGAGATCTGGCCGGAAAACCATTTTGGCAAAACTGAGGTTACTTTGTTTTGAACATCGATTTCTCAAAACCTACTCGACAGATTCCGGAGATTTTCGGCAAAATGGAAATTCGTACTATTGCGGAGGGACGTTTTTCTTGGTTTTGGCTAAAACGTTCACAGTTTCGAGAAAACTTAGTGCAAAGTTTAAAAACTTAATGCTTCCGTACATTTTGCTAATTTTCTCAACCGTTGAGTGATACTGATCAAAACCCCAAAAAACGACCCTCGGCACATATGTCCTCTCTATGATAGCGCAAAAAGAAATTTTGTTTGGTTCCGCAGTTTGGAAAAATCAATGTTCAAAAAGTTTTGTTCTCTACTTAGCCGTTGTGTCAGAGAATGTTTGCTAATTTCTTAATAATTTTGCTAGTTTCGTAAGCTCATATGAATGTCCTGATTATAAGCTTTAAAACGATGTATAAAGCTCTTTCCAGCTCCCAAAATTGCGAAAGTTATAGTGTTTTAAAAAATCACCACAAAAGCACTGCACAAAAGGATACCACCACCTTAATGCACCTAGGATTAAAATTTTAATCTAATCCTGTTTCTTTATTCACACTTCGGATTAAAAACTCAACGAGTTAATTTTAATCCGACCTGCTTAATCGCTGTTTCTTTAAAGATTAATTTTAATCCGTCTAATCCTCCTCCTGCATTTTCAACTAACTTTTAATCCTCGTGCAGCTACGCGGATTAAACGGATTAAAAGTTGGCGGATTAAAATTTTTAATCGCTGTTTCTTTAATGGCGGATTAAAAATGGTCGGATTAAACGAGTTAATTTTAATCCGTTTAATCCGTTTAATCCTGCATTAAAGAAATAAAAATTAAAATTTTAATCCGGCTGATTTTTAATCCGTTGAATCCAACCATTTTAATCTTTAAAGAAATAGGCCCTAAGTGGACGTGCTGACCTTCCGTGTAATCAAGTGCAGAGCGACTTCTGACACTAGACCGGAGAGCAGAGCGATTTTTGACTCCGGATCCTAGCCACTTCATTACATATTCAAAAGTGAATGATATCTTCATAAACACTCAGCATGAGTTGCACTTTAGCGTGTGAACCTCGGTTCACTTAGCTAATAGTAAAAACTCTCCAAGTTTTTGGCTTCCACGGTTCAGTCGAGATAGAAACACTGTTAGGAGAAGTTGGTCATTGAGCGCTTTATTATTTTGTGCCACATTAGTCAATGTAATCATAATCTTGGAGATAAGGTATACCCTGTAGAGATGAGATCAGGGCCGACTTTTTCGGCCCGGCCCGGCCCGGCCCTGTTCAAATTTGAGGTGTGCCCGGCCCTGCCCGGCCCTGTGTCAAAAACGTCAGGCCCTGGCCCGGCCCGGCCCTGAGCGCCGTTTAGGTCTGCGCGGCCCGGCCCGGCCCTGAAAAGCCCTGATTTTAAAAAAATTCTTCTATGAAGTTTTGAGACACTTAGAATTTTGTGTTCTGCCGCACTATTGTATTCTCGAGATCCAAAATTCATGTTCTCTCAAAAAACAGTATTTCATCATCCTACCTTGCAAAGGAACTTAGCACTAAATGTACTAAATTAGCCTGAGGTCGATTTACCGAAATAGTTAAATGTTTTACATGTTTGGATGTTTGTTTGTTTGTTGTTTGAAATAGAGTTTGAAACTAGAAACTTTGAAAATAGAGATTAAACTTCTGTTACTTGAAAGCTGACGCAAATTTGATATTGATATTGATATTGATTTGTTATATATTCAGTCTCATTTGACACAAAGAATGCAAGAAATTTTGAATTTAGGAAGGTAAAATCAATTCTTAGAATTGGAAAGTGTATACATGCAATAAATTAATGTGAAAAACGTCAGGGCTTGGCAGGGCCGAACAGGGCCGGGCCGGGCCGGGCTTTTTTCGTTGGAAGCTGCGCGGCCCGGCCCGGCCCTTACTGACGGTTTCTCAGGCCCGGCCCGGCCCGGCCCTGACTGGAAACCAGGTCTGCGCGGCCCGGCCCGGCCCGTCGGGCCGGGCCGGGCTTTGTCGGCCCTGATCTCATCTGTAATACCCTGTATTTATATCAAGTTTTCTACATCGCTAAACGACTGCCTGGTGTCTGTTGAAAGATCCTTTATTGTAAATGCAAATGCAAAGTTTGTATCGGTTATGAGTTTTTGAAAAAGCTAGCTCGCGCAGCCGTTCCCTTTTCACCCCTTTTTCTTAGCAGTTGGCTGCAGTGGATTGCAGTGCAGAATATAGGACTACACGTATACTCTAACATGTGAATCTTAACGTATATTCAATAGCGTATATTTAATATAGTGTCCAAATCTCTGCACTAAGGTATATCACTAGAGTTTCTAATGCCTTTTTTGGCCACCAACCACACTTGAAAATTGCTGTCTACACAAGGAACACGCAAATGATTAGTTAAGGTGGTACAGGGCGCGTTGAGAAAATATTGAACTGTCGTATTTATAAATTTCCCTGGTACCGAGATTTGTTTGGTTTATCAAGGAAATTGGTGGAATTTTAATTTGGTTATTTGGTGACTTAAATTTCAAGTTTCCCATAATTCAAGTTTTAAATCTGAACGGGTTGTTATATATCTATGTATATATCTTACATCTTAACTGATACAACTTAAATTTCCACTATTTTAGGAAGCCATTGTGGAAGCTCAAACTGCGGTAATGACGAAATATGTTCTGGCAATCTGCCGGAAACTCTGTGCGTAGATGCTGCTAAAATAGACAGATTTTCTTACTATTTGAAGGTTAGACATTTTTCAAAATATATATGTCACCGTCATTTTTGGAAAACCTGCATGATTTCAGGCTTTTCGCGAAAAGACTGAAAAATTAAATCTTTTCGTGAAAAGCCTGAAATAAAACGGCATTTCTCGAAAAGACGTATTGTTTCAGGATTTTCGCGAAAAGCTATACATATTTCAGGCATTTTGTGAAAGGGTCAGCCAATGACATTTCTGTCTCCTTTGCGTTTCTCGATATTCTACTACATAGCAAAAATAGGTCCGGTTTTAGGGAAAAGCTTGGACAGACGAAAACTTTCGTTCTCGAATGTGCTTGAATTTTCGCTGAGTAGTATAAAAATGGGCGTTCTGGAACAGTGGAGCCTGTGGAGCTTGTGGCGCTGCCTCACCCATTAATATACTACACTTCATATACATTATATACATAAATATGTAAAATTTTGAGGCGCTTCCTACCCTAAATTTTGTGGCGCTTGCGACACCTTAATTCCAACACACTGCTACAATACAACAAGTTTAAACCGGTATCTACTTTGCTACCTATAAGTTCACTGGGGTAAGTTATCATAATATTCATTATTCATAATTTTATTTGTCAACTACTACACTCATTCCTGAATGAAGAACAGGACAATGAATAACTTTAATATTTGTTGTATAGACTATGTTTATACTTATCCTATTCAATAAAAAAGACAAAGTCATTGATGTTTCTTTATTTACATGAACAAACTACACAATATCACAATGTCCATACGACAAGCTACTAATCCCATCATCTAAGATGTAACGCTTATCATCAAAAGCAGACAAGCTAATTTTGTTTGAAGTCAGAGTAAATAATTGATGCTTATCGCTTCTAATCATATTCATTACATTTCGACGAAGAGATTTATCAAACAACGTTTCAACATAATCAGTATGGTTAAGATATCTTTTTACAACATACTTTTTAACACCCTTTGCCCTCTTTTTAGCCTCCCCACCACACAAAATACTGTACATTTTAGCCCGCAACCCACAAAACTCAGAAATAGGACTACCGTTCGTCTCATCTTTCATTTTACCCATTACTTTTTTATTGGTTGAGGAAAACAAAAAATGATCGGAAGGGTAGTCACTAAAGTCAAACAAATGAGAATCAACAGACATATCTTTATATACATCATTACATTCAATGAAATAACATAGACTATCAGTATCAGTAAATAATAATTTACAATTATCCTTATATTTGGGTACAATATAATTATAGTGAAAATCATACATGAGCAGCTTTGACAAGTCAAGCACACTAAACCCAACATAGATGGGCTTATTGAGCTCGACCGTCGCTCGACTCATACAGACTGCTACCAAATCCTCATTAAAAGCAGTAGCCCGCTCAAAACGAGGATTTGATACCAATTTGCTGAACCGAGCTTGATCACATACAAGCTCCACATTTATATATTTACGCACATTTTCCATAGTCTTACCAAAAACAGAATTATTCAACAATTTAAACAAATTCTTTTCAAAGTCATTCTTAGCAGCCTTGCGCATCTCAGTGTTGAAGCTGATATATTTATGCATCCATGCAGATTGCTGAAAAGCAAGGACACGATGCACTCGCTCTAATTTCAGGCCCAATGATAAATAAAGTTTTAGATTACGAAAATGAATAATATACTTTTGTTTATTGCAAAGATTGGGCACGAGCTTGTGCACCTTTGAATCAGCTACATTGAGATCTGCTTTCAGCTGTTTACAATATGGTGACAACATATCATCAGAAATGATCAATTTCTCAGGAGCAAGTGGATAACCATTGTGCAATGGGTGGAGTTCTTTTGGATACCCCAGATCAACTTCTAAAACATACCCCTCCTCCCCATCCACATCTATTGTGGACCAATCAATTTTCTCAATTTCAGACTGTGAAAGCCAATGAAAGTTTGCACAAGGTTGTTTTTGACTCATAGCCCACCCATATAAATTGTTAGCATCCAGATACATAATATATGAAACAGGTAAACTATCATTAAATGAATCCAAATAAGAGTTATTCGCTTTGGCATAACGATGAGAAATCATCGCAACACCTCCACGAATACCCTGTTCAAAAACATGTACTGATCGTTGTCTTTGAGAAGCTCCAGCTTCCTGTCAGTCAGTTTAAGACAAGCATCCCATCCAAAACTAGGCAATGTAATGTAATGGATAGGATCCAGGTCGTAATACTGAAGACAAAAGGCTCTAAAGTTCTCAAACACATCAGCCAGTAATAGTACATCACTTAACAAATATAAATCATGATATCCACCAAGATTCTGTACATTAAAGCTTTGCCATACCTTAACGGCATGTTCATAGTTAGCGTTAGAAATGTCCTGATCTGTTAGACGACTGTAGAATGCGTCCTTGG
>JASAND010007084.1:0-50787 GCA_030248195.1 Trissonchulus latispiculum | reverse complement strand
AAATCATACTATTTCAGGTTGACTAACTTTGCGTTTACAGAAGCTGAATGCGTCAACTGGCTTGCACCAATAAACTTGTTCAAATCCTGCTATAATCTGGTTAAACAAGTTTAGTTCTGCAGTTATAACATGATGGAAGGGTATGTAATTGAAAATCTAGTAGGACGTTGCTCAAACGTGTCCAGCCCTTGGAAGTAGCTGCTGCCAAACACGATATTATCAGTTCAACAAAGCGCATAGTAGCTGCAGTGACGAGCGTCTCAATGTTTTCCCTTGAACGTCGTCCCAAATAAAGGCAACGGCTAACACCCAAGTACGTAAATAAAGTAAGGGCGATCCCCGGAGAAAAATGCACATATCCAGTCACCGGATATGCATACGCAGGGCTAGGAGTGTCACCTCGACCGACTTTAATTGATGCCGTTGCATTGGAGCAACTTTTCAAGTCGTTGCACTCCAGTTTCTTTTTCAGAAAACAAAGTCAAATTATCGAAAACTTCATGAAACAACAAAAGCTCTGATAAATAGAGCCAATGTCTAATAGCGACTATGAAATTTTGCTGCTGCGACTCAGAGCAGCAGGCTCCTTATGTTTCCACGACCAGGGGCCAATTGCATAAAAATCTGCGGATCTACTAGTGCGGATTTGCTAGTACTAGCATACTAGTTACTAGTGCGGATTTGAAGTGTTGCATAAAACCTTTCTGGCGACTAGACGAAATTAGCTAAGCAAGCTGCTAGGCTCGACGAACTCGCAATACTAGTGCGAGTACTAGCATTGCGAGTGATGAAACGCGGTGGATTAATCATAAATCTTCAAAAAATCACCGTGAGTTTAAATCGCAACCAAATTACAAAATTTTTTCACAGTCGGTGGCAAATAGATAACTCAACGTATTTCGAAAATTTCATCGAAAAATATTGGAATATCGAAAATTTATTAAATGCTTACTGGCAATCGTCTAGTGAAATTTGACTAGACGATTTTACTAGCACTAGTAGATTCCTGGCGTGCAACTAGTAGATTTTATGCAAATCGGACCAGCTGTGAGTGCCAGTAGCAGGTAGCAACTAGTAGGTCGCTAGACTCGCACTAGTATTGCTAGTTGCGAGTTCCGCACTAGACGTTTATGCAACACCAGCAATGCGGAATCCGGCATTCACAAGTTGCGGATTCCGCAACTAGTAGATTTTTATGCAATTGGCCCCAGCTTGAATCCTCACAACGACTTGCAAAACATAGATCTTAGCATGAAAACGTTTAAGCAGATGGCCGAGCTTAATTTACGCCTACAGTCCAACTTGCAAATTTGCTATAATTCACAAAGCAAACAAAATCAAAAAATAGCTGATTTAGGGAAAAGTCACAGGTTGTCTAAAAGTCGGAAAGGTTTGTTCCACATTAATTTATTAAAGATATTTTGCAACATTTTGCAGCCATCACGAGATCTTTTTTGAAAAACAGATCTTCACATTTGTGAAGTTTTATAAAGTTCAAATGGCATACTTTTGTGTATTAATCACAATAAATACATAAAAGATATGCTAACACCAGAAATTTTAGAAAATCGCATTTCTTTTCTTCGGTATTTGTTGATAATACAGTAAATGCTGAATGAAATAGATGCATAGCTTGGTACAAACAAAAATGAAAACAGGATTGGTCATGATTGTCCTGCAAGTTCTCATTAACTTCAACTTTAAAGTAGATTTTCCGCTGCGCAGGATGCCAATGCTAAACATACAACCTTTTGCAGACAATAATGATTGTTGCATTCATGGCTGCGTGTTGCATCTGCAAGAAGCAGAGAAATACTGACTAGAGGAGACGTTGTGATTTATAGGAGCACATTAGTAAAGTCAGTGTACCGTAGTGATTTCACTGATGTAAGTATGGGTCGAATGCACCAGATACTCATTGTTTTATGGCAGCAAGTAATCGTGAAGAATATACGAACATGTCAGAATATCGAATCCATATTTTCCACTCGCAAGGGCAGACTACTTGAAGTTTTCTTCCTTGTCAAGAAGCTGTATGTAGAGATTCTCAGTTGTATTAAACTTCTGCAGCACGGGACGTACAGCTGCAGGTTGCACCAGGATATGAAAAGTTGAGTCAAAAATATACCTTTGATCTGCTACTCCAAACCATGTAGACAGCTTGTAAATCGTAGGTAATAAATCCTTTGGCTTCTCTTTCACACCTAATGCAAATTGAAAAAAATTAGTTTCGTAGAATCCAGAAACTTTTGCCATATTTAATTTGTAATAGAGATGCAGGACCTGCTTGGTCTAAGCCATACCCAAACCAAATGATATCTGTTATGACCAAACTTGGGTTTTTGGAATGGACCTCCCAGAAAACAGAATGTCGCCGAAGGTTGTCGCAGAATGCAGCGAGACGCTGCAGAACTTATTAAGGAATGGACAATTAACTAAAGATTATCTAATACCATCTAAGTTATCAATCTAGACTGGAGCTCAGAGCCAGGATGAGAAAACTTGGCATCAGTGGACTTAGGAGCTCTTTGCTGTTCTTGGCTACAGACTTGGACTTCTCGTGCTTTGTAGATTCCCTCAGATAAGGTGCCAAATAGGAGAATTCCGCAGGGGACGAAGACAAGATAGAACTAAAACTGTGTATAGAGGGAGCTCTTGCGTTTCTGAATTTTACCATTATCCACGGAAGCGAAGGTGTGCTGACAGTCGCGACTGCTGCTAGTAAATCCTGGGTACTGTGGGCCAGTTTAGAGAGAGCAAGCGACGGGTTTGCCAGGCGGCTGTATGAGACTTTGCCATTTTTGGATTTTGCAAACGGCGGAAGCTCGGAATAGCAGCCAGAACGTCAGCTAGAGCCGCGGGAACAAGTCCTGCACCAAATAGTCAAGCAGCAACAACTATAGCCTGCAGAGCAACAGAGCTGGCAAAAATGACTGCACAAGGACAGAACGAAGACCTGAAGAGATGCAATCGTGAGACCCGCTGCCAAAACAAAAGGCTCATTTGAATGATAAATGAAATATGCAAGTGAGCCTAAGTAATATAGCTAGAACGCGGAAGGCTTCATTATTGAACCTATAGTTTGCAGATTGCATTGTGCTGAAATTAAAAGTTGTTCCTAATTGCCTGTAATTTCTTTGAAACTACTTTCATAAAAGGGAAGCCAAGCGTGGTCGTTTGGGGTGCGGCATAAATGCGAGGGCGCTGACTTTACCAGGTGTCGTGAAATTGGCATTTGGATTAAGCGCAACTTTAATTAAATTTCAAAAGTAAAACTACTACTTCTAAACATTCGGACAACGGTTCTTGTAGTATGGCCTCAAGTATCCAAATTTGATAATAACGCCTTGACTTGCTTTAATTTGTCTGGACTTTTTGGGAATGCTAGCTTTCGCGAATGCTCAACAGCTGTCGGTATAGATGTTGTCGCATGCTACTTTGTTGGTATGCGCTAAATGTCACCTAAGCTAACTTTTACAGAAATCTTCGATTTCGTTCTTTCAACTGCAACGTAATTGCTCTTGCGACGACAATTATAAAAAACAACTCAATTGGTCGATACTCATTCACAACTATACTGACAAAACTTGTTGACTGAACGGTTTATTGCTTAAATTAGACGGTTCATAGGGCGAAACCAAGCTTTTGTTATAATAGTCATAAATACGATGAAAGTTTTAAACGTTGAAGACCAGTTTACGAGGTTCGATTCCAGCCTTAGCCATAATGACGCTACATTGTTTCCTTGAGCAAGAAACTTAGGTCACTGCTCCGCCGGTCGGATGAGGCGTTAAATTGGTGGGCCCGTGTGCTGCCTTGCAGGGGGTAGTGCACGCTAAACAACCCTTAATCCACTTATCGTCAAGAGTTGGGCGCGGAGTTCCCGGTGTAAGGTGCCCTCTTGAGAAATACCAGCACTTCTGCAATGTGGTCCGCCTACCTCCTGCGAGGGAGTGTTGGGTGCAAACGAGTCATGTACTCAAAATGGATCACACAACTTTCCGAGTTTGTCTCTGATCCCACCCCATCTGCGCTTGGAGCTTGGAATGTCGAAAGATGCTGTGCTCCTCTACCTTGCGTATGAACAGTTAATGGATGTCTTACTACCGGTGCCGAAAGGCCAAGAAGGTGTCTGCTCCAGCTTCCCATTGTAGGACAGCATTCAGGCGACGAAGCGAGAGTCATACTAGATATCACTGATGGGGAGAGACAAAGGTTAGTGCCCTCATATAGCCTCTTGGCTGAGTAGCCCGGCAATAATAACAAAAACAACAACAAGATCAGTTTACAGTACCTTGCATTTTGCAACTGAGTACCTAGTTAAAAGTCGTATTTGTGTTCGCCTCGCCTGCAGGTTGAGCGTTCTAGCTGACACAGTTTAGCCTAACGCAGAAACTATTTTTCAAGCTTCACCAAATTAACACAGACGAGTGAGCGTATGCTATTCGGTGCTGGGTACAGAGCATGACTGGGAGGTTCATCCATTTTTTGATGCCCGCAGGGAAGTAACGAGCATAATGACGCAAATCCTACTGTTTGTTTTTACATATTCAGAGCTATATCTATGAAAATGGCAAAGTTATCTATTTTTGCTCGAAAGTTCTACAGCACCTTAGGAATGTAGGCGGTTTAACATACTAATCACGAACGGCGCATAAGAATGTGTTCTAACACTAATCACGAACGGCGCATAAGAATGTGTTCTAATAGTAAGCTCACAAAGTTCTATTCAGTATAGACGCATCGGTGTACAGTCTTTGACCCTTAACAGTTGACGTTTCTGTTCAGGTAGTCATGTGGTCGAGAATGAAAACTTGTGAAGTAGAATCAACACTGAGGAAATCGAGACCGATGTACCAGATTCTGTGCCTATACTGTGAAAAAAGCTTAGCTTAAAAACAAATTAGAAAACATGAGTATTTATGAAACAGATGTCATCCAGTTCGACCAATAAAACAAGCATAGGTGACGATGATTAAAGGAACAAAAATGCAAAAAAATAACGAACTGTAAAAGTATAAAGTCACCAGAGTACTCAAAAATGTGATATGTCTATATTATATTGTATGTATGATATATATATATACACATACATGTGTGTGTGTGTGTGTGTGTGTGTGTGTGTGTGTGTGTGTGTGTGTGTGTGTGTGTGTGTGTGTGTGTGTGTGTGTGTGTGTGTGTGTGTGTGTGTGTGTGTGTGTGTGTGTGTGTGTGTGTGTGTGTGTGTGTGTGTGTGTGTGTGGTGTGTGTCTGTGCGTGCGTGTGTGTTTGTGTGTGTGCGTAGATATGACAATCGCTGATTTATTCTTTACAATAGGTAAGATATCCATGGTTTTCATTGGAAGGTACACACAATATGACTGGCTATTAGCAAGAGTACTAACAAGATTGGGACCACTAAACATGCTCTCTGTAAACAGAAAGAAACCCTGAGCTGCCCGCTATCGGCTGAATCCCTAATAAACTAAGTAATTTTGCCTGATATGCTTGTGAGCTGAGCTCGAAGTAGAAATGCATGCTTTTTAAAGCTTAAGAGAAGGTGGCTTTTTGCTATTTTTACCATCTCCGATTTTTATTTCTACTGGAGCAGGAAAGTATTAAATAGAATTTCCCTATGTTTAGCGTTTGTTTTCTTAACTGCTACCCATCGAAGCCCTATCTTTAAGACAGGACAAGTATAGAAAACGTTTTTGCGGAAGTTCGTTTATGCAAATTAGGTTGGGAGTTATATAAGTGGCGGAATTTACAGTTTTCTCGTAGCTGTCAACTGTCAACAATCCACATGGTTGCATATTTTTGGGTGCGTAAGTGTAGCTTGGTAACTGCACATGAAGAATTCCATGAAGCTCAGTTCCTTGAGCTCTCTTTCATACTTCCTAGCGAAGTTACATCTAAAGTCGACAAATCATGAAACTTCGGAATTTTGATAGAGCTCATCGAAAAATCAGTTGTTCTATTATTGAACAGATGAACATGTAAATAGGGCTGTGCCGTTAAGAATTTCGCGGGGCCGATCTAGTAAGCCGGGGCCGCGTACTTAGACAATGTATGTGCATGTTCTCAATGAAAAATGTACGTAGTTTGATATATGATGTAGAAATTTACCAATTTAATCAACTGAATTTTTGTGAAACTTTGTATTTTGGTAGCTAGGATTCTGTGAACTTTGCATAGCTTAGCTAGTTTTCCAATAGATGTGCATAGTGTTGATAGTCGTAAACTTTGTATTGCTTGTCTTTTGAAATTGATATATTGTGTGTTTGACTTGTATGACTGTGTGAGTGTATGTAAACTTGATCAGTAAATGTATGAATAATTGTTGTTTTCTATTCATTGTGGCTCTTTGGGGATATTACCTTTTCTATGTGGGTCGTTTTTCACTCTCTCTTTTCTATTTCCGAATGCCCTATTTTCGCTATATTTAGTTGGGTTGCCAGTACTTACTGTCTTGTTTCGTTTGCTTTATTCTCCCTGTGTTTCGCTATGCTTCACCTGTTTATGACTGCCACTTTGCTAGCGTTTTTAACTTTAATTTCTTAACTTCTACTTGTAGTTTCTTTCTTTTAAGCATGTGTAAACGTGCCAGGATACGTGCCTTAAAAGCGGTCTCATGGGACTATATGAGAACTACGTTTAACTTTGAAATTCTTTTTAACTTTTCATTATTGAATTACGGTAGCATTCTTTCTTCACCTCTGTACTTTAGCAGACGTTAAAAATTTTCAGTGGAGGATGTTTAAAATCCACTAAATTAATTATTGCAACTTAACCTTAGAGACATCCACTAAAACAATTTGCTACTGCTGTGTCAGCTTAGATCTGATCCACTGTTCAGTTGTTGCTTGATGGTGCTAGTGTTTGGTCGCGTGTATTATTGCTCCATTAAAATTATTGTTACGCCAAGCATCAATTAGTTGGTTAGATGTTCCTTGGTCCAGGCTCGGTGACCTTGTAGTTTCATTATGTAGGTGGAGCTCGGTTTAAAATATTATAATCGACACGGTCTAGTGACCTGTAATCGCTTAGCCTCTAGATCTCTACTTAGGTCCAGACAGCTGAATTTAGGAATTTAACACGCATGTGTTATTCCAGTAAAACGTGAAGCCGGCGAAATAATTGTTAACGCCCTTAAAAAATCTAAACCAAGATTTGCGGAAAGCCATGCATTCTTCTAAGAACCAATCAAGGAAATTACTTGATGCCGAAAATGTTTCAAAGCTACTTGGGTGGTTTGGGGATTAAGCATGTCATTGCCCAAGGGGACAAAAGGCAATCTTCGCAGAAAGATTCATTCATTCTTTTAGGAACTTGTTATACAAATCTTTTAGCCGCACAGTCACAAAAAATTACGAATGCTATTTCAATTTGCTATTCTCTCATCATACAATAATTCTTTCTATATATTGATAGCTACGACTCCTTCGAATGTCACTGATAGAAATCGAGATAAAATTATTACGTTTTTGCATTGAGAGTGTTACAAAAACAAAAGATTGTGATGCGACAAAGCTGGTAAATTTGTTTACTTTTTGTTTTAATTGATGATCTCTCTTCAGAAAGTGAATAAATTGTTCAAGAAGCAGTCTAAGGTAAATTTCTGTTGTGAGGTCTTCAAAGTGGTTGCAAAACAGAATTATCTCATCACGTTCTAGTGCTTTGCTGACGATAAAGACATGTTCGAGACAATTAGCATTCTAATGTTAAATCTACGCTGTGCGGTAACAATATCTAACTTTGATGCACCTTTTCCTCACCCTATTGTGTTTGATGCTACAAACAAGTATAGAGTAGGTCTTTCAGACTTATCTATCCCAATCGTAATTAAAAGTGCATCGTGCACTACAAGAATAGCTATAATCCTTTGCACGCCAAGTCCAAGTTAAGTACACCATGCTTTCGTGTTTACATTATATATATATATATATATATATATATATATATATATATATATATATATATATATATACCAGCAGCTTATATGCTATATGAGCACAGTTGCATACGCTAATTGTACACGCTCAGTATACTCTATGAGCAAAAAGTGCTCACAGAGACGGTTGTATGTGCATTTTGCTCATAGAGATCGTCCCTATGAGCAGTGCTCATAGAGATGTGAACTTTACCTACTCTGTGAGCAAAAAATATTTTTTGAATCTACTAATTAGCTTAATTAATTAAGCTGAGCTTATGCTTAAAAAATGGCTTAGGCTTAGACGTGTAAAGGCACGCTCTGTTCTAAGCCTAACACGCTCTCGGTAAGCCTTTAGGAACGCGTTATTTGGCAGTGCTCACAAGGTAGGAAAAATACACACACGCACACACACACACACACACACACACACACACACACACACACATATATATATATATATATGTATATATATATATATATATATGTATATATGTATATATATATATATATATATATATATATATATATATATATATATATATATATATTAACCACCGGCTAACTGTCCGGTATTAATGGGCAATTAAAGGCTAATCTATCGCATGTAGACCCTAAGGGTGCAACTCTCGCGAAAATAGAACCCTACCTAACTAACTAATCCTTACTAAAAATACAGCGCCCGCAGGCTGACAGTACTCGAAGAGAGATATACATGGACTAACTAATTAACAGATTTGGATAATTATTGGTTAGGCCAAAGCCGAGAATTATACACAGAAGAACTGAAGAAATCATTCAAAGTATTGGCGAAATACACTTCGCGTAGCGAGTATTTAACATTATCCCCCGGCGAAAGATTTTAGGGCCTGATAAAATTCCAAAGTATAACCGCGTAGAAAGTGCTACCATAACGGCGTAAGAATTTCAAGATGGTGAAATTTAAGAAAAAAGTACTTTTGAACATGGGCGACCAGCAAGCAGCCATAGGAAGTCCTGGCGCATTTACTACCCATGATACCAAAAAGAACTTCAATTAGTAAACCAAATGGTTTACCAATATAGAAACTTTCAGAAAAAGAAATAAGAAAAGTGGTAGCAAAAGTAATTCAAAGGTATAGGGTAAGAACAAATTGGGGATTATTCGTCTAAGATTAAAACAAAGTTGATAGCATTTTAAAGCGAGGTAGTATTTCAATTTAGAGAATTAGAAAGGAATAAAATCGAAAGAAATAATTGAAAAACGAGAACCCAACATGAAAAATAGTACCCTTTAGCCACTATGAATAGAAAATTACAAAAATCACACAAAATCCCTCAATTACACACAAACTCAAACACACCTACAATTATGTTTATACTGGCCAGACAATACAAGGAAATAACAGACTTTACAGGGAGTAAATATTCCATTTTATACTATACAGCATTTCAAAAGATTAACCTACTACATTAACCTATACAACAATACAAATTCCACTAAATACAACAAAAATACTCTATACATCAGAAGAAAAAGATTAATATACGGCATTAACAACACAACTGTTAAATGGATTTTACACATGGCATTAGACATCAAAATAAAGTAACATAACAAAGTACAAAATAAGATATAGAATAAGTTAACAGTGCAAAAGGAATAACAGAAAATACAAGAAAATTCTATCTACAACAAAGTCAAACCTACTCAGGAATAAAAAATAAAAATAAATGAGAAGCAGCAGGAACTACCATGTACAGTACTTTCCGTCCTAATTCAACGCTTGGGCCTAACTCAATCATAGGAAAGCAAAGAAGTAAAAGGTAGTTTAAAAAGAAATAATAGAGAAAAACAAAGAGTAAATTTAGCAAACTACATCCTAAAATCCAAACTAACTAACTCAAAAAACAATTCAATTTTCTTTGCGCGAAAATAAAGAATTTTCAAAATCCTAACTCAAACAACACAAAGTACAATTCAGCGTACAAATAGCTATCCCCCCGCGAAAAGAATGAGTGCCTACGAATTCAACAAAAACAAAGAAACACGCATATATGTATCCTGACACAAACCACCTAATTAAAGAAGTACTAGTACGGAAAAAAATCACAACAAATTCACAGCAAAGAACAAAGAAAATTCCTAGCTGAACAGAACATAAATGGAATGACAGAAAAGAGAAAAACTACACTACAAGAAAAATTAAAGGCAAAGTATTAAAGACAATATAATAATATAATATGAGATTCTACTTAAGTACAAAACACATAATTACACCAAGTATACCATGTTTGTTCCGAACTTTTAAAGTCTAAGTTCAAGATTGAAAGTGAAAAGAAATGTACACCGATAAGAGCTACTATACACCCTTGTTATGGCAAATGAGCTGAATTTTAGGTGTGTAAGATAAAGATTAAAGATAAGAAACTACAGACTAGTAAAATTACAAAGCAGAAAACTAACAGTCTGTACAAAATTCAAGAAGAACAAACAAAAATTAACTAGATATTCCAAAATACTAACTAAGATATAACTATATAAGTTCCACTTAGTATAAGATTAGCTTCCGCTTAGCTAGCCCAACAAATAAACAGTCTTAACTAACCTAACTACTTAAAGTGCTGGCTTCATATATTTTTACGGTCTTTCATTTATTACTCTAGACCTCTTTTTCCTCTTTTAGATGCCTTTCATGTTTTGCATACTGTCTTCTTCAACTGAGAGTACTTCGACCAAGACAAAGCTAAGGCGCACCATTGAAGATCTCCTTATTCTTACAAAAGCGTTAAAACAAACATTGGCTACAACTTTGGAATTAAAAGAACAGCAAACATAAATAATGTTACATTACATATACATTTCCAATTTTATTCATAGTGTATATGGTTTGTCCTTATCGAGCTTATTGAAAATTAGTGAGTGACCAGCACAGCTAAGGGTTAAGAAATGTTGAACAGTTCACTGAGTTGTTATTTGTGAACTCGATGCAGGTATGATACGACGAAACGAATACCTCTAAAATTCGTGCCTTATAGGCTGATTTGAACTATAGTACAACCAAAAAATGTGTGTACAAACTTCGACCGTTTGTAGCAGATTAACCTTTGAAGTAAACCCCAACAATGTATATATTTTTGGAATCCTCAGGAAGTCGCGATTTCGAAAATCCGGAAAATTCCGGAATTCCGGGTTTCATTCACGGAAAATCTAAAATTTTTAGTTTTTCGCCAAATTTTTATCGCAATCAAAATTTTGTTTTGTGATCGAATAGAGCTGGTCCCCCTGCATATTTTTGCTCTTACAAGTTTTTCACGAAAATGCACCCAGTTTCCGGAATTCCGGGTTTTCAAAATTTCCGGATTTTAAAAATTTTCTCCAATACCAACAAGATGGGTATCGTTCGAAAGCTCTTATCGAGCTGAACAACTTTTGTAATAGAATGAACTCTTGAAAATCCACACATTTCCCGGAATTCGAGAAAACAAAATTTTCCGGGATTTTCCGGATTTTAAAAATTTTCTCCAATACCCCACAATATGGGTATCATTCGAAAGCTCTTGATGAGCTGAACAAATCTTGTAATAGAAGCAACTCGCAGAAATGAGCCCAGTTCTCGGAATTCGCTAAAACCTTCTAAGCTAGAGTGAAATCCGGAATTCGTGAATTTCGGGAATTTGGTGCATTTTCAAGAGTTCATTCTATTACAAAGTTGTTCAGCTCGAAAAAAGCTTTCGAACGATACCCATCTTGTGGGTATTGGAGAAAATTTTTAAAATCCGGAAATTTTGAAAACCCGGAATTCCGGAAACTGGGTGCATTTTCGTGAAAAACTTGTAAGAGCGAAAATATGCAGCGGGACCAGCTCTATTCGATCGTGAAAACAAAATTTTGATTGCGATAAAAATTTGGCGAAAAACTAAAAATTTTAGATTTTCCGTGAATGAAACCCGGAATTCCGGAATTTTTCGGATTTTTGAAATCTCGAGTTCCTGAGGATTCTAAAAATATATACATTGTTGGGGTGTACTCCAAAGGTTAATCTGCTATAAACGGTCGAAGTTTGTACCAACATTTTTTGGTCGTACTATAGTATCTTGAACTGATATTTTATGCGTGCCCTAAGTCAAACTGATACCTTTGTCTGAGTAAGCCTTAATAAACAAACCAAGCTGCGCTTATCAACTTGATAAATGAAAAGACAATCTTTACTGTTAAAAACATTAGACAACTGTAAACCAGACACGAGGAGATATAATTTGTTGTTTTCATTCACAAAATCTGGCACAGTAATCAATGACTTGCTTGGTGCCGTGTTGTGGAATCTAATGTCGTTCCGATTCGTGTTCACAGCAAAGGGCGCCAGATTCGACAGTAGTATATAGATGGCATTTGTACTCACATGAGGAGGGGGGTACAATGGGGTACGTGGATAATGTGGACTACGTACACCCTCCTATTTGTGTGGACTGCATACACCATCCAAGTTATGTGGACTGCGTACCCCCTCCTAGCTATGTGGATCGCGTACCCCGTCCTGGCTATATGGCTGCTGTAAATGTTGTAGGGAGGAACTGACTTGTTTACACTTGATTAATCTTCAAGAGGCACCCAACTGGGCAGGTTGAACACTAACTGCCGAACGAAAATGAGAGAGGTTACTTCGCAATGACTTTTGTATTTCTCTCCCAATAAATTTTACATCTATAATATCAGGAGTTTAGCAAATTAACAAACTGCAAACGGAAAAATCTTCAGCAGGCATTCCGCTTAGAAATTAATTTTCATGTTTAAAGTTGAATTGAAATTAAATTTAAACGGACTAAACTTAAAGTCAAATCTAACGGATATAATTTCGGAACAGTTGAACACAACACTGTGATAAAGTTAAATACGTTGATATTTCAACACTTATTCTGATCACATCTGCCACGAAAATCTGATTCCAGGCTTGCTTTTAAATTTAGCTTTGAACGAAAATTTAATTTTAATTCAACTTTAAACATAAAAATTAATTTCTAACCTGAATTCCGTGAAAGCAGCTGAAGATTATACCGTTTTAAAACTGCTAAAAAACTACTACACTCTTTATATTAAAGGTGTAAAATTTATGGGGAGAGAAATGCAAAGGTCATTGAAAAGTGACCTCTCTCATTTTCGTTCACAGTCAGTGTTCAACCTGCCCAGTTGGGTGCCACTTGAAGATTAGTCAAGTGTAAACAGAGTCATTAAGTCAGTTCCTCCCCAATTTACAGAAGCCCCCCTCCTAACTTGAGGAGCTCAAACCCCCTCCTAACTGGTGCCTCGAGGCTGAGGTGCGGGATTTAGAGGGATTAAGTAGGATTAACTCTACAAATGGGCCTAGAAAGCAGAAAAAACGTCTGTCTATGGGTCTCGGGGTCGTAGAATCGGAATTTACAGTGACAGTATAGCTAAGTTGAGAGGATATGCAGGATTCGGGGATTAAGTGGGATTAACTCTATAAATGGTCCTAGAGAGCCGGGAAAAGTCTATCTTGGGGTTTTAGAATCTCGTAGAATCCAAATCCAAAGTTTTTTCATCACAGAAAAGTTCCATCTCAGTTAAAATTTGAAAAACAGTTTATCAAAAAGATAAGAAATTTTCCAAGGTACTGTCTTGTTTATTTTTCCAATAATGAGATAGTGGAGGCGCCATAGTGACCTCCACTATTGTTTAATTATTTTTAAAATTTTCAAATCTAAGTGCACTTAATGTGCACTTATGCGTCTGTCAAAATAACACTGGCAAACTAGGTTAGGATACTACGTGAATTTATCAAAATTCGTATTGGAGTTTTAGTACGCTTCACGCAGAAATGATATTACTTTCAAAATTTAAGGTGGAAAACCATAAAATGCGATTATTTTTAGAACTAATATATTGCTCGCTGTAAATTTACGCAACATTTTTCTGTAAAATACTATTTCAACGTACAATGGCTAATAAACATTCTGCATGCATTAGCATTTGATTTTAGGAAGTATTCGCAAAAAATGTTAAATTGGCTAATTCAAACTGGAGGGAGTGCCCGATTTTGAATTCACGTAGATTACTATGGACCGTGTATAAATAACAGCTATTTACATATTTAATATGTGATAATTGCATTCGTGTAATGATTATTTCTATGTCGAAGTCGGAAAAGCGGTAAAGCTCAAGGAATTTGAAATGCGAAAAATGCTAATAAAAATTCAAACCTTAACCGATTTTCTTCGTTCTTGCGTCGTTCGACGTGTTTTCAGATGAAAAAAAGTTTGCTGAAAGAAATGAATTTTTAGCATGCATATTTAGAAAACCCACGAAAAGCCGATATTTTGAACTTTTTTAAATTTTTTAAAATTTCAAATTTTACAAATATTTTCCTCTTATGATGACGATTTAGAATATATATAATGTTACGGGTTTCCGATGAATGTTAAATCAAGTATAAGTGATGACAGTTTTCTACGCACAGTTTAGATTTCAGCAGTACAATTGGTTATCGAATATTGTCGCTAGTATACAACCCCTAAGTCTAGGCTTTTCGTCCCTAGGTATAGGCTTTCCATTTTGCATTGGAAGAGGAAATGTGCACAAAACTATAAAGACTTCATGCTTCAAGACTTTAAGCTATCGCTATTGAAATGCTAAGTTTTCATTTTAATTAATGGTGTTATAGAGGCATTTATACATTCCACATATTCCACATTCAAACGTATATATATTCATTCCACATTCAGATTTATATATTTCACGTTTTATATATAGTAAATGTTAATAACCGAAATCTAGAAGATTATCAACATTTATATGTAACTCCTTATACATATTTTAATAGCAAGGTACAATGGCAATAGTGCCCCCTCTTTCTTTTCTGCACGTGGCTTGTTATGAAGTTTGCGTTAAATATAATGACGAACGCTATTGTTCTTTTATTTTGTTTGCAAAGTACGAAAACGAAACTCTATACACCATGGAGTCTGGTCTAAAGCAAGGTCAGACACTGTGGTGTAACTCACCTGTTATTTTTAATAGCTGATGCCTAAATGTATGAATAAATTTACTCAGAATTCTAACTTAAATTCCAGACCTAAAGAAATTTGATGAATGATAAATGTGCATAAAGGCCACTACTAAGTTTAAGTAGTATTTTATCCCAACTTTTCCTAGAAGATTTTTGCGTACATAAATAAATTTGTGCACAACTGGTTTTTTTATTTACATGCATATTTCTTTATTTAAACTCCACCTTTACTTGAATCTACGTCAATTTATAGTTTTTGCATAAAAACAATACTTATAAGTAGACATTTGTTAAATTCACGTAGTCTCCTAACATAGCATGCCAGCGTTATTTTGACAGACGCATTACAACATTCCCGCCGCCAAGAGATACATACGGCCTATTCGGTGGCGTCCTTGTGCTCAGGGATAGTTATCATCATCCCTTGCAAACTGGTCTGATCCTGACCAACTCTATTTTGCGAAACCTGCATTATTTGGAAGGCGTCACGATGTTGGCTCGTAGTGGGACCAGGTTCCGGGACATTCCGGAAATGCTCGAACTGTACAACATCCAGCTACTTGACTATGGATTCATCATAGTCAACTGCATCTGTATGACTCTGAGACGTCTTGGCCTTCCGCTGTCTGCGTGAATCCCTTGGACATGTGGCGAATAAGATGTTCATATCGCCCATCCTTCCACAGGCCAAGCGGCCGTTGCGTGATGACCACTATCGGAAATTCCATGCACGCTTCGCAGCTGAATGTGCTGATGTTGGATTTACGTTGCTGGATATACCGCCCTGGAGCTTTCTGCGAGAAGAAGACGATACTGATCAGCGCCGGGGCCCTCTAAATGCAGCATTTTATGTGAAGGATCGACTCCATCTGACACTCTGTGGAGCAAGCCACCTGCTGAAGCTGTGGGCAGCCTCTGTCCCCGGTCTGTCTCAGTGCAACTTCCGACTCCACGCCAAAATGTACCGAAGCAGCGGAAAGTCTCCGATTCTATGTGCCTGCATTCTGGCCAGAATTCAGGAGTTGCATATCGAATGATGGCGGCACTGGTAAGTACATCGCAAAATGCTTACGTACATTATATATGCTTGCACCCAAATTGCACTGCACAACTGGCTTTTTCCTAGGCTAAAATTGCTGAGGGTAGGGAAGTCTTGGGGACGGGAACCCAAAAGTCTGGGAGGGACGGGAGAACATTGTTTCGAAAAATGCTTAAAAATAGCTATACTGCTGAGCTAAAAATTCAACTATTTGAAACCTAAAGTTAAGCTTAAAATAGCTAAAAAATGCTAAAAAAATTTTGAAAATTTACAATAAAACTCCCATTTTTCTGAAGTCTGGGGAGCCGGCAGACCCTAATCCTGTAGGGGGTGATTAGATTCTGGGGGGCGCCCCAAGTCTTGGGGGAGAACTGATTTCTGGGGGGGGCGTCCCCCAACCCACCTGTAGGAAAAAGCCAGCATAGTTGAACATTTTATTCAATATTAAATTTGAAAAACAGTTTTCAATTTTTGTTTTGTTTGTGTTGCTGATCTTTACTAAAGATGTATGAACTAACGAGTGCCAGTGTTTATCCATCTATCAAAACTTTGGCACACTATGTTATGAGACTAGAGTAGATTTCGCTAAAAGCATAACAAAAATTTTATCACTTTACACAGAAATATTGTGGCAACGAAGAAATATAAGTGGATATGTTGTTTTTATCGAAAAATTCCAAAAAACACAAAGTGCTGCAAACATATGCAGAATTATTCGCAATATTTAAATTATACACCAATCATTGCATTAATTTTGACAACTGCAGAATGTCTACACACACATTCTATTCCAATTGTGGTTTTACAGAGTTAGCTGCGAAGTTATATTCACGTTTGAAATTATCGTAGAAGTCTATGGGGAAATTTATTTGGCCTTCAATATTTAGACAGCATCTGTCGCAAATATGTAACTGAATTCTTTTTAAATGTGTCTATCTGCTTAGTGTTTAGTGACAGGCTATGCTTAACCGCAACTACATGATTCAGTGCTTCTTGTAGTGTTTCATACACAAGACTGAATCTACCTTTCAGGTTGCACAGGTTTCAGTTTCAGTCTCTGAAATTAACTATATCTAGAACTATATCTATATCTAGTTATCTAGAAAACCTGAAACTGCAATTATTCTATTCCGCCGACTGAAACTGTAACTGGTTTGGATAACCACATGAAAGCAGGGAGGTATTAGTGCAATTTCTCGTATAACTTGAGAATAGTTTGTTTTATGAACTTTTCTAGTTTTTACGAATTGGTCTCACATAAAAAGCTCCCGTTTCTTGGGGGAATATCTGTCATGAAATATTATAACCAGCTCTCAATACCTCACCAGCCAATACTTATACTGGAAGCAGGGACGTATAGGTGCGATTTATCGTAAACATACTAGTAAGATAATTGCTTTTATAAGTTCTTCTAGTTTTTTCAAATTGGTCTAAAAGCTCCAGTTTCTTAGGGGAATATCTATCCAAACATATTAGAACAGCTTTCAAAAACTCGTCAGCCATAACTTATACTCGGAGCTGGGAGATTTTGAGGCGATTTCTCCTATAAATTGAGATTTGTTTCGTAGATATTCTGATTGCACAAAAGTGTACCCATCTTTGGTTCAGCGTACAATTTACAATCTTGTAAATGTCAACTGATTGTATGTATTGTATGTATTGCTAATTGCAGCTTTCAACAAACTACATCCCACAAATCGCTAAGTTGTAAGTTTCACCGGAACTTGGTGCAATGTCTATTTTTAGGAAATCAACAAGGTTATTACATGACGACAACGGCAACAAGTTTTATTATATAGCCCTTGAAGTCCCAATTATATAAGTATTAATGAAGTGGACGAAACAATTTTCAGCTTAAGTGTATACCTCTGGAGTGACGGCTCGTGTTTAGTGCAAACATTGGAGAGTAATATAAAGCTTATAAAATCTTGATATAAAACTGGAAAAGGAGGTGCCTGTAAAAAATTGGTGAATGCATTTTAAAAACAAAGGTTAGAAAAGTTAGCTCTAAATATAGGCAATAGAATATAGTAGAAAAAGAAATTACAATTAGAGTGATTTGTCTTCACTCTTCATTTGTTGAAAACAGTGCCCCTTCATAAATATCCAAAGATGTGTGCAAACAGAACGTCAAGAGTATGTGTTTCCAGTGATATTCTTTGGGGGAAATGAGTGCCCAGAGCCCAGCAGGAGACGCCATTGTATAATTCATCTGTTGTTTTCAACCCGTTTTGCGACCCAAACGTTTCTATCAGAGGAGCCAGCAAATATAAATTTAGGTAGATATTTTGGATATACCCGGCCATACATTTTTCTTGTTGCGATATCAAATTTTGTTTGACATTTCTTGCTAAACTTCAATTTTTATGTGTGAAACAAGCTCCTAGAAAGTCATCAGAAATTTTTATGCATGCAAAAGCGGGGGGGGGGGACGGCGGCCCAGGCCCCAAGTCAAGTATGAAAATCGCAATTATTACTGAATGGTTCGGCACACAGCAGAATTGAAGCCTGTCGATTACTTAACACAAACATTGTGTCTGGCTTACCAATCAAACTGTTTGTTCTGCCATGCATTGAAATTTGGAATTTCGAAATTTGTTATATTATATATGTCTTTATTTTTGCTGTTGAGCTATCAATTAAGTTAAATTGCAGATGAACCTATCAATTCTTGACAATTAAAGACAATGTGGTATTTTGTGGATCATGTTAATTATTAACAATTACAAATGCATGCATGAAAACAAAACAAGAGAAGGAATGAAAGAAGGGAATGAAATTTCAAGCATGTTTGTTTCAATTGAGAGTGCATTTGTTTAGTCGGCGCAGATTGCATTTGAGATAATTGGGTTACAATATGTAGTCTATGCAAAAATACGAAGCAACTGTTTTAACGTAAATTTTGGCCGCACAATAAATAACGCACACATTTGTGCCTATAATTTAATATTCGAGTAGAAATCCTAAGAAATTATTTGATGACTGAATGTTAAAGCAGATTTGTTAGTAGTTTTTACGTAGATTTTAATAATTTGAGAAGAACCTAAAAATTTAGCAAAGACTTTAGTCTCATAACATAGTGTGCCAAAGTTATTTTGATAGATGCATTACTGGTACGTAAACGTTTTTATCAGTTTTTGCTACCAGTCACCCCCAGTCTTGTCATCTCCCCGTGCAGTCAGTGACTGCGTTGTTGTGCTGCCAAACGGCAGCACACTGTTATTTTTTAAAAAAATTTATTTTAGGTAATTTTTTAAAACCTTTATTTCAGGTTCTTCTTTTAAACTTTTATTTCAGTCTGTTTTGGGTGTTTTGCATTTTATTTCAGGTTTTTTCTTTTATATTTGAGGTAGTTTTTTGCATTTTTTAATTTTAATTTAGCATTAAATTAACTTAAGTTTAATCAAATATAAATAATGTTAGCCTTAAATTGTTAATTTATAATTTATATAAAAAGCAGTATATAAAGGGGTAGAGGGTAGGGAAGACGTTAAAGCCACAAAGTCAAGAAAGCTCTCCTCCGAAAATTACAGAATGTATTAAATTACTATTATCTTAACTAATTAATTTCACAATTTAGTCTTCGCATAATATAGTAAAGCTTCATATTTTTAAAATTAAATTTTGTTATACAAAAGCATAACATTTAAATAATCATAATAAATAAGCATAATAAATAAGCATAAATAAATATTTAAACAGCACAATAAGCTTAAAATTTAATTTTTTGGTCTTGTCTCGTTTATTCCGCCCCCCACCCCTCTTCTTTCGAAATTATTATAACTTTCCCATACGAACAAAAATTTGGGATGGGTATATTTTTTAGCAAGCTCGATTCAATTACAGCAAAATTTTTATTTTTCTTAGCAACTTAATTTCGTGATTTCTCGATTCGAACGAAACCAAAAAATGCGAGTCAGAATATCAAAATACCAAACCCTTAGTCAAAACGAGACAAGACCTATTTTCTTTTAAGCCAGTTAGGGTTTTTGTGTAGAGAATGGACCCTGCTCACCAAGTTCACTGCGCGGCGAATTCTCCACGGATCCTCAGGGACGGGTTGGGGGGGATGGTTGTTGACTGGGGTGGGACGATGCCGCCTGAAGTCAGGCGGTATCTGGGGGAGGATGGTTGAGCGGCTTGGTACCAACATTCAAAGGTTGGACCAAGCCGTCGCGGGTATGGGTCAGACCGGAGGGGGGAGGCGGAGCAGGGGGGGGGGGTGGGGACCAGGAGATAGAGGTGGTTTTGGAGATCAACGTGGATTAGGTGGTGGGCGTGGTATAGGAGGGAATGGGATGTAACATATGGGGGGGGGAAGTGTGGATTGGGTGGCAGTTATTTCAAATGGGTCCCGGCGTGCGTCACGGTAGAGTAGGTAATTTTTTGTTTATTAAATTTTTGTTTAATTAGTTCATAAAAGGTATTGCGGTATATTTTCGTTGCATGTGTATTCAAAAGGATGACCCAGGTCAAATCGAGCAATTGAACCAGCTCCTCCAATCGAGTTAGACTTAATATCCTCGAGGACTATTCCTTCAATCCTAGATCACGATTTGTAACCTACAATATATCAGTCTACTACAGAAGAAATAAAAGTTATGTCTCTAAACCTTGTACTATATTCTTAATATATCTTGTATTTCAGTGTCTAAAGCATGTGTGTTAACAATAAAACGGATTTGGAGCTTCCAGTATATCAATCTACTACTGAAGAAATATAAACTAGGTCGGTTAACCTTTTACTATATTCTTTGCATTTGAGTGTCTAAAATATGTTTGTTAACAATAAAACTATGTGCAAGCTTTCAACAAAATTAATTTTCGAAGGAAAAGGGTATTTGCTCTACAAAACCTTATCTGGTCGCATTTATGACGAAACAAATAGCCCAAGCAAACCGCGTGGAAATTCGTTATCAAATTGGCAACTTTCAAGTGATAACCAGTCATAAGTGTCCCACAGATTACTGAGAAACTATGGCCAAAAACCAAATATTTCTTATCTTATTTCGTATCATGTCATTTGAAAATACGGGCACTGACGATACTGACTTTAATATTTGTAAACATTTGGTTCAAACACTTTCTAATTTCAATTAGGTTCCGCAGTAGGTTACTAAATAACAGGTGAACTAATCTTAATTTACATGTCTTTTTAGCTTAACTTTTTAGCTATTTTAGTTAGATTTACTCAAAATCTTATTGCTGTTACATGGATACAATTGCGTGATAAGTTGCTCCACTTTTCCACTTTTAAACTAGTGACGTGTGACGTGAAATACCGCTTCTGCAACTAATAGGCGTGTACTGTTTCAGATCTACAATAAATATTTGATAATAGTTCGATATCTTTAGAGTAATTCGTTTACCACGTGGTTTGTTACGGTAGTCTTGTCTACAAGTGATGGATTGTTTGCCTATAGGTGTGATGAGTGTGTATTCAAAAGGTTGACCCAGATTAGGTCAAATCGGACCATTGAACCAGCTCCTGCAATCGAGTTAGACTTGACATCTTTGAGGACTATACCTTCGTCCTAGATCCCGATTTGGAACCTCCAATATATAAGTCTACTACTGAAGAAATAAAAGTTATGTCTCTAAACCTTCTACTATATTCTTGATATATCTTGTATTTCAGTGTCGAAAGCATGTGTGTTAACAATAAAAACTGTGTGCTAACTATCAACAAAATTAAAACTTTCCCAGCAAAAGTATGTTTGCACAGGAAAGAAGTTAGAAGTTAGAAAGATATCTTTCGTACATGTTTTATGAAATTTTGCATAATTATTTTAATGTAAGTAGAAATATTGTGTAAAGAATTGTCGAAATTGCTTTGTGACAGACATTATTTGTGAAATGTCATGGATTCTAACAAACCGATAAGTATTCGGTGCTACCGTATTTCCCAGCTTGTATCTGGCTCAGCGATCTCGGAAAATTTGGAGAAAGTTGTAGGTACAATAGTTAGATTTTTTCATGGATCTGGAAAACAGTGGTTTTGGAAATATTGATATATTATTATTTGACTAATTGGTGGCAAGCAGAAATTTATGTTGTTCTGGAGCAAAACTTTTAAAAGAACCTAAGGTATTGCGTCATCGACGTGGGAAGTCGAGCATATAGTTTGAAGAAAACTCCTACAGCTTCGCAATTAGTTGGTTTCTGAAGTTGAGCCACCAACCCTAGACTATGAAAAACATGGTTTTAGCAAAATGATCATTCAACATATTAATACAGTCATTAACTGTGCTAGTGCAGAATATAACTAAGTTTGCTTTATGTAAATAGAAAAGCTACGATCGAATTTGAGTCTAGCTCGCTAGATACAAGAGATATAACAGCTGTTCCTAAAGAATATGGTCAAATTCTTTTGGATAGTTTTAGAAACAATACTGTGACAACTTTACTTTTGCCTTCCAAGTGGGTATGCTAAGACCAATTCATGCATCTCACTATCCTCACTATCAAGCATATTTGTTGCAATGATCATCTTTGCAACATTATCCACAAACAATATATCCATCCAAGCAATCTATGAAGGATTCGCTCATATGGCTTATGATTTGGAATTTGCCAATTTAAAGTACCGTCCAGAAAATGTATTTTGCTGTCGACACTGTTATGATTGAAGCATTTGTTCCAGATACATATCAGTTCGAGATCATCCTATATCCAGCCCGACCGATCTGGAATGCTTGTTATTGCCCTTAGTAGAGGTAACTACGTTCCAGTTACCTTAATTTGCCTGAACCGAACTTTCCCAACGAAAATAATTTATTAAAAATATTCATTATAGAACAAGAAAATGCTAAGCTTAGTTATTATCTATTATCCTTGCATACCGAAGTCACCGTACTGTCCCCGTGCCTACTTTCACCAACCAAAATTTTTTAATTACTAGCAATATTTTTGCTATCTTTCCCTGCCAAATTTTTAATGACTAAAATAATTGCTATCCAACAAACTTACTAAAAACAAAGCCTATAAATTACAATAGTCCTGCTTACTCTGCTTAACCCACCCAACCCGTTTTCATTGTAATAGTTTTGTTCCATTTTCACACAGAGTACACCCAAAGCTGGAGCGAATATTTGCCAAATGGTTTTTAATCAGTTCTGATAAGAACCTTTTAAATGTGATGGGAGCTCAGGCAAAGTGCCATTACAATATTTCTGACAAGTTTTCTAATGCCCAGAATTTGCAGCTCTTCAGTTCTACAACAGAGAACAAGTTCTGGTTGTATTTTTAAACCCATCGGGTTTGGTAAGCGTTATTAGTTTATGTCATATTCATATGACAAGCTTTTATCCTCATTACACAAAAACGATTTAATTTTGGATAAACATATTTTTCAGAAGACTAAGCCTTTTACATTGAACATATTGAATTTGGTGGAAACGGTACACAAAATAATCTAGCATATGTTTGCTGAATATTGCTTTTAATAAAAATCTTAGTTAGAATTTTTAACTTTTTCTGCATGTATTTGTTCTTCGACCTTACAGTCAAACATTTCTAAAACTGAAACTGTTCTTTAGGGAGGCTCTCAACAGGACACCACAAATTTATTTTAACTATGTTAAAAACATGTCATAGTTATGAGGCGGGGTTTAACTCAAGAAATTCAGACCTGAAAAACGCCACCTTCCAAATCAAGGTACCACATCCCATTTACGATGAAGTTATTGACTGTAAGCCCTTATCATTAATATTAAAAAGCTTTGGTAATGTGAAGTATATTTTTAGCTATCTTTTGGTATAAGCATATTCAACACAAGACGCAGCAAGCAATTAGTAGATATACTTTCACCTTTGTGATTATAATATTGTGGCATTATAAGTAATTATTACAGATTTTCTTTAAGGTGGTGATTCTTTTTGAGCACATATTTTGAATAAACCTCAAACTTGGTGAAACTTAAAATTACTGTTCAACATTCTAAATATTTGCACAATCTTCGCTTCATCAATCACGTTTCCATCTATGATTTTATTACTTAATAAGCTGTACACTTCTTGGTTTCGCAAATATATCAAGTTTCACTCTCACAAATTAGAACCAATCTTTCTGATTTCCGACTAAAAACTGGTTTCATGCTAAAAGTATTACTATTACCTGATGGTGGACTGATAAGGGGCTTTCAGGTTATTTATCTGGAGGCTATAATTTGTTTTTATGGGGCAGACCGTTACCTAATGCTGAGTGAATGTCGTCGCTACATTTTGACATAATACCATGCTGTAAAGTTCAAATTATCTATATTAAAAAATAACAAATCTTTTAACTGGTTTTTCCTCTGATTAAGCGGCTACTTTTCCCCAAACAATGATTGCCATGGAGAACTGTTTATTTTACCCTATGACTTGGGCTACAGCTAAACTGTCATTGGGGTTTGCCCACCTGATTTATCCGACGAAGGCACTGGCGGTGATAATGATAGGGTGAAGAGACTGTGAATAATTACGAAAGCAGAGGTAGTTTTCATTAAAGCTGTGGGTATGCGTACTGACTCACTAATCAAAGCAGCCATCAGAGTTCAAATTTCTGAAATTACATTATTATTAAATTGGATCAGATAGAATTTTCTCCGAAATCATACAATCTGCCGAAAACAAAGCTTATGTTCAACATGTATTTGTGAAATGTAATTGTTAAACGTCTAGTAGACTACAAACTTTTCACGAATATGGTTAAATTTCACAGGTTTTCACTGAAAACTCATCCTTTTGTGTTTGATGCAGATTTCATCTCTCGAGCGTGGTTGTACCCAGAAGGCCCGCGGATCAGGCTTTGCCTTAAGTTTAGCACAGTAAGACACCATCACAATAGGAAGGCAGATTTCTTTTGTGGCCTTGCTACTTCTGATTATAGCGAATACCGTTCGGTCTATGTATTGAATTATATAAAAATGCCAAACTGGTTTAGAGATCTCGGTGTAACTTTGAGCAAATTTTTGGCTACTTGAAGTTACGTGAGTCATTGTTATTAAAACATTCCTAATTGAACTGCAGCCAAAAAGTTAACAATAGTTAATTTTTATATTCGTTAGGAATGACCAAAGTTTTATAGAAAAGTTCTTGTGATTTTGTTGTCAGGGAGAATACTTCGACATTCATTGTTAGATTTAGCTCTTTCCTTATTTGAGCATATGTAAGAACCCACTGACTGCTATTTTCAGAAATGTTTGGATTCGGATGATATCCTTCTAGAAGAGCCGTCGGTGGTTCTTTGATCAGTTGAATGCAGAAGATGAAGAGCGTTTGTTATAATAACTTTAAATGTCACTGTTGAAAGGAAGAACTAATGTTGTGATAATGCTGACATCTGTGGAGATCAAAATTGTGAGCAGCTTTGGAAGGCTTGAAATTATTAAAAGTCGTATAGCTTATTGGACTGCTTCTCTTGATTTTTTGGTTTTCTGGGTTTCTTCAGCAGAGGCTCATACTAATCTGGAACTCTACATGACTAGTCATGCTTTGTGGTTGCCGTTAAATTTCAGCTACGTTTTTTATCTCGGAAACAGAGCTGAAAATTAAATTTTGAAAATTTCACGCACACACACAGAATTAAATATAGGTTACTTTATCTATTTATTGAATATCTTGTATTGTCATGCTTTTAGTTATTATATACTGTCCTTATAATAAAGTTTCTTCAACTGAGAGTACTTCGACCAAGACAAAGCTAGGCGCACCATTGAACATCTCCTAATTCTTGAAAGGGCGTTAACACAAAAACAAAAACCAGCAAATGTAAATAATGTTACATTACATATACATTTCCAATTTTATTTCATAGTGTCTATGGTTTGTCTAATGCTAAATCCGCCGTACCTAACCTGTTTGGGCATGAAACCTCCTGGGATCTGGCCATAATATGCAGAATATCACTAGAAACAAGTTAGTTGGGTTAAAAATTGCAATATTCCATCATTTTTTAAGTTTTTTCAAAATTTTCATTTTTACCATAGAAACTTATGAAACCTGGCATGTTGATGCTGCAAATCAAATTTTCGAGCTAGAAGCTTCAAAAATGCTCAAAGTTGGCATATTTTGATGTTTTTAGTGGTTTTAAAGCATTCTCTTTCCTATAGAAGCATTAGTCACGCTTTCCTGAAGCATACGAAAAAATTTTAAAATTTGATCACCATGTTTTTCCCCGCTCTAGTGGACCCAATGTGGGGGGAAAACATGGTCAAATTTTTTTACTGGGTGTACGCAGGGGAAAACCACTATTGCCATGTGATAGAGCAAGTCAAATTATGCCCGCATGCCAATTTATAGTAGCCAAAGTTTGATAGTTGGTTAGATATAGACTTGCAAACTTTCGAAAATCCTTAGCATTTTGGCCAATTTTGGGGGGTCAACTTTGGTCAAGTACTGCACTTACAGAATCAAACGTAGAAACCAATCTGGTACTGTAGGATATACTTCTAGACTTCCTCCTTCTAATGGGCTATACTAGGCAGCTGCAACTGCTATGGTTGGGGAGTAGGCGACCATGTTTTTCCCCTTCTTTTCCGTCATGTTTTCCCCCCTCTGACTATATACATTTCCAATTTTATTTCATAGTGTATATGGTTTGTCTTTATCGAGCTTATTGAAAATTAGTGAGTGACCAGCACAGCTAAGGGTTAAGAAATGTTGAACAGTTCACTGAGTTGTTATTTGTGAACATTAGACAACTGTAAAGCAGACATTAGGAAGATATAATTTGTTGTTTTCATTCATAAAATCTGACACAGTAATCAATGACTTGCTTGGTGCCGCGTTGTGGAATCTAATGTGGTTCCGATTCGTGTTCACAGCAAAGGACGCCAGATTCAACTTTATAATTTTCAAAACGGGGCATGTCCATGGTCTGGGCATCAGAAACTGGGACTGACAAATTTCACAGACCTAAAAAATTTTCAACAATTTTTCGTTGTGAGCTTCTCTTAACAATATAATTTAAATCCGCTTCACAAAATCTACTGTTATGCTCTGCATGAATTGCACCTTTGTCGGAATATTTGCATCCGTACTCCACTCGGCACCGCTTCTGTGCAATGCTCAATTCAAGGCAGTACGTTGAGAGATTTTCAATGAATCAATGCTGTAGAAAGTGTGCATATTAGAATGTATCGTTTCCATTTGCTTGGACCCCCCCCATTAATGCAGTTTTAGCTTCTACTGGAACACCACCGCACGGCCGGAACCCAACGGTGTTTATAGTTACAACAACCCATCGTTTTTGTGTTGACGTACCGAATTTGAAAAAATAGAACAAGGTTGATTAATGTTGAATAAAAAACAAGACAGCAAGGTACTAAAGCAAAACTCGCCCAGCTACTAACAGGCTACAATACGGTTGTAAATTGGACGGCTACTCTTTAACTATGATTTTAATAAATTTTTAAAATGCATTTTGCTAAAACAATTAGCATTACTATTTGCAGGAGCATTTAAGGTGGAGATTCCTTTTGGGTACATATTGTTGCTTGACGGCTCAAAGCAAGATGAAATTTAATGAAACTTTCCAACATAAGTTCATTTGGTGCTCTAACACCCTCCGCGCAATCCCGCTTCAAAATTTCTAGATTTCCGTTCAGGACAGTTTTCGCCAATTTCTGACAGTTGAACAGAAACTGCATAGTTATGACTACACTCATTTGAAGGATCTCGTTGAGCTCTACATTTTTGCTTTTGGAAGCAAGTTTCTAGCTCTTTTCTAGTGTGAGATATAGCCGATTTTTTTATTTTGACGTTGAAAAGTTGCCATTTTTGCAGAAATCAAATAATCCACGATTTCTTGAGCTACGCAAGCCGTAAAATTTTACTAAGGGTCCCGATTTGAAGGTCTCGTCGAGACCGATTATTCAAGGCATGATAGTCTTCCAACTGCTATCCCGTGAGCTGCTATCATAAAAAATGTAGTTTTTGCAAAAACATGACTAAATTTTTTCCAGCGATTGTGGAGCATTTACTAGGCAAGCTAGAGGGTTACCACTTACTAGACGTGTTCTACACAAAAATACCCAGGGACCCTTTTTTAGTTGCCCCGATTGCTGCTTTCTAGCTAAAGTGGCCGCTTGCTAAAGTTGGGAAAAGTAGGCAAAATCCAGGTTGCGCAAATATTTTAGCTAATTTCTTCATAACGAAAAGTGATTTCATGATAATTAAAAAGGGGTCCCCAGCTATTTGATAGTAGAATCGAATGATGTAGCCGATGCCTCACGAAAAAATACACTTTAGTCTGCAAAAAATCTGGAAAATTAAAGTACTTCGAAAATCTAAGAAAATAGTTTCCGAAGACTGAACTTAGTTTCATTGCATTCATTGCAAAGAGAAAATATTAAGCTGCATTTTGATATCAAAATGGCTTCTTAACTCCAAGTAATGGATGAATAATAAGGGTCCAAAGTTGATGTCTCCAAAAGGAATCACCACCTTAAAATGAGCTTATATAACATAAAACCGACAGACCACACAATGGGCTCTATCAACATTGTAATTAGTGGACAGAATCCAGACAACATAGCGAAAGTCATAGTAGCTTTGACTGATGGGGAAAAGCAGGGAAGCAAATTTGGCGACCAAAACTGGTTGGCGGGTTTTGGGTGAGGTTTACCCGATCTTTCAAGAGAGTCGTCCCCAGACAAAGTTTCAGCATTTTAAAAGGGTTTCCCGAAAAATGAACAAAAATCGGTTATTCTGCAAATTTTACCAAAAAAAGTGCTAAATGTCTATTTTCAGCGAGTTTTGGATTTATTTAATAATTTTCTAAAATCACCTTTAAAGTTTGCATTAAAATGTTTAAATTTTGATACAATTGATTTACACTCATTCCATTCTCGACGTGATTTACACTCATTCCATTCTCGACGAGGTTTCCCAATTTTTGTCGGTTCAGAGCTCCTCCCCTCGCGTTTTCCTACAGAGACAATGCCAAAAGCAACACAACACCACCTAGCGAGGTTCAAGAGCAGAAAGGATGACAAGTATTGTATTTCGTAGGGGGGGGGCGGAGTAGGGGGTGCAGAACTCAAACCAACAAAAACGGTTAGACCTACTCGGCTGGAAGGAGAAACGGGTAGACCCCTTGGCCAAGAAGAGAAAAGTGTAGACCCCGCCGCGAGTTTTACCAAAAGGGCTCATTTTTAGCAAAATTTAACCATTTTTTAAACGATTTTTAGTATGTAATCGCTAACAATCTTCATTTTTCACTAATTGTTGGGCCAAAAAATGTTAAAAATTTGCACTTTTAGCAAAGTTTGGAGAAGACCCTCTTAAAATGTTGGAATGTTTCAGGGATAGACGCTTCGAACTTCGGAGTAAGCCTCCCCCCCTAAATTGTACGCCGTGTTAATGTACGGTTCGCTAGTCCTCCTCCTTTGTCCGCTTGATAACCCTAGATTTGGTATTCCTAAAAGTAGTGTCGTTGTCAATAATGAGTATCGGGTACTTGCTATAGCAATTAGTCAGTGTCAGCAACCCCTTTCCCTTTAAAAACGCAAACATTCCAAGCTGGGACTAGATGAGCACGGGCCGGATTTTTTCGGCCCGGCCCGGCCCGCTCCAAAATTTTGCTCGGCCTGGCCCGATAAAGAAATATTCCAAAATTTTGCTAACAATATTATTTCAAAGGCTCCAATGCAAGATGGAGAGGCTAAATTGTGCTACGAACTGTTAAATTTGGCCATAAAATTATGTGAATCAGTAAATGTGTAGCTAATTTTAGTGATTTTATAACATTTTCTAGGGTTGATCCGGCCCGTTTCGGCCAGCTCCGGCCCGCAGTTAAAAAATTTCTCGGCCCGGCCCGGCCCGACCCGCTAACCAATGGAGGTCGGCCCGGCCCGGCCCGCGGGCCGGGTCGGGCCGGGCCGACGGGCCGAAATGCTCATCTCTAAGGGACTACCGGTTAGTTACCCCTAACAACCGGTTAGTAACCGGGGCACCGACTTGGGTGAGGTGGCTGTAAAAAACTCAATCTTAGCTTTAATGGTATCCTATTCTTGATAGGCTTGCAATATTAAATTCAAAAGTCCACTTATCCAAATACAATAAACAGGAACAAAAGCATACAGAAATTATGCAAACAAAAAGCTTTTTCTATCATACAAAACGGTCTTCCAGTACATCAAGTTCTATTAGTGTCATGCCAACTGCAACCATAAAAGCATCTTTTCGCATCCGTTGCACAGGAAAGAGTCTTTAACTTAAGGGGGGGGGGGGCTACGAATTTCACTAAAAGTTCGATGTTGGAAAAGCTAGCTAGTCTTTTGCCACATAATAGTATTAGGCTTAGTGTAAAATAGTTTAAAGTTTGAAAGAATTCCATGCAGCGTAGAGTCCTGTGGAGCCATCAGAAGTTGGTGTTATCGGTCAAAAGCTCGACATGACGCGTACACAAACTTCGCCTCACCCTGATCGCTATGGGCAAGGTGCGGTACCAAAATTTTCAGGAATTAGTTCTGACATATAGTGCTTTGATATCGTGTAAAATAATTTCTAGACCATTGCCTACTTTTCTGTGCGATGCGATCAAAGTTCGAAAAATTGGGTGTTGTAGGTCTATACGGGTGGAGGTTAACTAACTTCTAATGAGCTGTGGTTTACCAAATGAGCCAAACTTTGCTGCAATTAATACACCAATTATTAAATTCAAAAGTCCACTCATCCAAATACAATAAACAGGAACAAAAGCATACAGAAATTATGCAAACAAAAAGCTTTTTCTATCATACAAAACGGTCTTCCAGTACATCAAGTTCTATTAGTGTCATGCCAACTGCAACCATAAAAGCATCTTTTCGCATCCGTTGCACAGGAAAGAGTCTTTAACTTAATTAAAATTAATTAATTAAAAATAATCTGTGGTACAATCACACTAGTTGCTTGATTGTATTCAGAAATTGCACAGACTTTGGCTGAAGTTTATGCTTTGACTCGTCATGACAGGTCAGGAGTTGCATACATGACGTGCACCAATACAACTTTTTTTTTCGATTGTAAAAGGTTGAAATCAGGATTGAAAGAATTGAAGAAATGTGTCCAGGACGAGGATCGCACCTCCGAGCTTTGGATCTTGAGTAGAACGCTCTACCGCTGAGCCACATCAGAGTGCTCGTGAATCGCTGATATTCAACACCTTGTACTACAAAACAATGACAGTCCTACACCTAAGTAATGCCACCAATTCACGAACAAAAAACTTGGGGAAAGAAGCCTGGAGGACTTTGTTGCTGTGCTCCTGCATTTTGTTTTTTACAGTCATTCTTTGGTCTTCCTTCCTCAACAGAAGTGTTAGGAGCAACACTCACGTTTGATTATTGAGATGATGTGTTGTTTGAGGTTCGTCTTAGCGGCAGTGAATTGCTGAGCGATAGGCTTCCTCGACTGCTCAGCTGAACCGGGTTGACCGAAAATCTAGTCCACCGCTCCGAGGCCAGGTTTCGAAACTCGTTCACTCTAAAGTAGCATAAAGGCTGCAGGATGGCATGAAAGGCTGTCAGGATCTGCATGGCAAATCGGACATAGATGTACTCCTGGTGCTCGTCCATGTTGCTTCTCAGAAAGCGAAAATGGTGCAAAATCTGAATGGACCCATAGGACACAAGAAACAGACTGTAGCAGCCAATCACCGCCCCAATCACCAGAAAATACTTGTATCGTTTCAGTCGATCCGTAAAACTAATCGACCGGCGCCGACCGGCCGATTCCAGAAAGAAGGGCTGCCCGCTTTCGGTGGAACGCGCAGAACACTGGCTGACATTTTTTCTATCCATTTGATGAAATTTTCGGACAATTCTATAGGAGGCGGCGTAGAGTGAAAATACTGCCAACAGACAGGTGGCGCAAAATCCCAACAGGACTAGACTCATATAGTTACCCCCCTCTTCGTCCGGTTCACGAGTTCTAATCAGATTTCCCGACCCGTTGTCGATAAAGTAGTCGACATCCGTTGCGTTCATGGTCTGCTCTCCTAGTGCTTCCCAACCTGTCTTCGAGGTATAGATCATAAATCCAGGATTTGTACTACGGTTTCGCAGATGTCCGGATAAGATTACGGCGGCCAGGCTCGCGCATGCGCTGAATACCATCACCAGAACCACGCGAAAATGTGTCACCAAAGTGTGGTAGCGAAATGGAAATCGAATAAATAGATACTCATTTCCTGTAATGATCAAAATGTTGACTATCGTTGCCAGATTGCAAAATCGAAAGATCAGTAAAACCCATTGATAGCCAACTTTCAGATTCACGCTGACGATGAGACGAGAAGACCACAGGATCATGGAAACGCTGCGGAAGAAGTCGATGCAAACGAAGCCTGAAAAACAGAAAGGAAATTGATGAAATTGTCACTGAAAATTTTGTATATAAATATTTCCCAAGAGTACGAGCAATTTAGTTGTTGTCCTCATGCATTAGCATCGGATCCTTAGGGGGGGGGTTGTCCCAAGAAAATCTGAGGGGGCTTGTAGCCACGAGTGATTCAAATCCACGAATCAGTCAGCAGAGCTACATGTGAAAGGTTAAAATCAGGATTGAAAGATGTGAGGAATAGTGTCCAAGGCGAGAATCGAATCATCTTGAGCAGAACACTCTAAAAGGGAGCCACATTCCCGGATAGCGATACCAGATTACAACACTAATTTTCAACCTTTCGGAGTTCACGTGAAGCGCTGACATTTAGCAGTCGCATCCAGTTTTGTTTTGTTTTATTTTAAGCAATAAGGCAAGTTCCTTCATACCGAGCACAATGAGATAGAACACTTGTTTCAGTGTCACACTGCGATGGTAGCAGATGACGTAGAGCACAAAGAGGTTCAACGCCACTCCCATCAGACCCAGCACGACGAAGGCGATCGCAAATCCCTTGGCGTGATGTAGCAGATCCCGCAGGATTCTCCTGTCCTCCAGAGCTTTCTGTAACTCCGACTCAAGGAGGGGGTCGCTTAGATTAAACTCAGAAGGAAAATCCATACTGAAACATACAGGAATAAGTATACTATCATACCAAACACATAAGAGTACGACAGCTGTCATGCTCTATGTATTATAAGCGTGACACATCCTCTGTGCTGTAACGGCTGACCCCCCCCCGCAAATTGGAGCCTTCACTTCAAAAAGATTTGCCCGCTGTGCATGTGTTCTAAAGCTCGAAAGAGACACAAAATTCGCACATAGAGCGAGTGAGCATACCCCCGTGTCTACTGTGAACCAATTTGCGGGAGGTCACCGGGGTCCATTTGGAGAGGGGGGGGGTCAGCCGTTAGCGTGCAGGGGATGCGTCAAGCTGGTAATACGTAGAGTATGCCACCTGTCATACTCTTATGTATCATGTACTCTTGGCGCATGCATGCGAAACTTTTTTAAAGTGAAGGGTTTGATTTACGGGGCGCAGCCGTTAGCGAGCAGAGCATAGTTTTTCTTTAATAACTAAGAGCATATCTAGTGGCATAGTTTTAGTTATTATCATACGTGTGCTTGGGGTGAAACCCCCCCCAGAACTGAGCTTACCCCCCCCCCCAGAGGGGTCCCTCACCCCCCAGAATCCGGATTTTTCCGGTAAAAAAACCGGAAAAATCCGGTTTTTCGGAGCCTTCGGCCGCCCTTCACCCCCCCCCCCCAAAATTTCCCCTCCTGCACATGTCTGGTTATTCTGTACTCTTGGTATTATAAGACGTGCTGGCAGGAACGAATGCTCTAAAACTCAAAACTCAGCAGTCATGATTGTTAAATTGTTGGGTTCTACGCAGGTTCATAATAGATGCGCGTTTTGAAATGCAAAACTGTTCACATCTGGAAACATGTTTCAGACGAATACGTAAGCAGCACAGTTGATTAACAGCATGGCAAAGTTATTTTGTGCGTGTAACTGCCAACTTTATTAGATTATGTAATAAATTGCAGTTAAGTATTAATAGCAATGGCTGTAAAAAGGTTTGGTTTGGATATACATATACATACTCAACCAAACTAACTAGCTAAACTGAATTGCTCAAAAGGAATGTAGCATACATTGGTTATCATTTGTGATCCCACTGCAGAATATTATCTACTGAAACCTAGCGGCATAAATCCCTCCAAATATTCGCTTATTGAGCATACATGGGCAATGAACTTTGCTCTAGCCTGCACAACCTTCGAGCTCACTGCGCAGGGGGTCAAATTTTTAATTTTTCACGATATGTGTCGACTGTAGTTTTTACAAAGCTCTGTTTTACTCAAGCATCTTTCAAGTCCCTTTGTCGGAAAGATTTGCTAACTTTTGCGCAATCCTCTAAGATTTTGATGAATCTCAAAAAAATGCTAAAATTTTTATTCTCTGGTTTTACTTAAATAGCAAGAGAATTTTATGAATGTAGTTATAATTCACTCCGTTTTTAAGATTTAATTAGCATTATTACCCATGACAAGTAATTTTTACATTATAAAAAGCCGTTGATATAACCTTCTGATTTCGCCAGATAAAACCCTCAAGGCGGTGGGAAAATCCTTGGTGGAAGCACTTAAATGTTTGGCTCCGGCATATATAATTGGAATTTTAACCAAACTGCTACTGCAACTTTATGGTTTGGCAGAAATCAGTATAAAAACAGATCCAGCTGGGAAACATTAGGAAAAGAATGTAGTAAAAACAGCAAAAACAAAATAATCAAGTTTTTGCACAAATTCAATATCTATCTAGGAAAATAAATTATGAAAGAAGCGGCGGCAGCATGAATTCAATGTGCGATATAGCTTAAGGAGAATTTTCCTCGAGCGTTGACTTGACCAAACTCCGTTTTCAGAACATAATCAAGAGCATGTAAGTAAAATATATAAGCAAGCAATTGTAGATGGAACGACCAATGTAGAATGGAACAATTAAGAGGGGGTGTCGTAAAAAGGGCCATAAAAAATTATAAAGCGGGTGGCGGTAAAAGGTTTGCAACGGGGGATCTGGGGGGCAGAGCCCCAGTTGAAGAAATTTTTTGTTTTTGCACTAAAACCTGTCTACGGAACTTCATTCCTTTCATTTTGAAGAACCGAGAAAGATTTTTAAATTCTACGCATTTTAAAGCAAAACTAGCCATTTTCTCTGAAAAATCGGATTCATTCATTCAAGATTTTTCTTCCTAAACGCAACATATAAATATTCCGTTAAAAATTAGAAAATTCTTTGGTTTTTAGTATATAGCACGAAATTTAAAGAAGTAGGAAAGTATTTGGTTTTTGCCTTTTTTTATTTTTATCCTTAATTTTTCTTACCTACGAATCGCGACGGGGGCGGCCTCTTACAGGATGAGCCCCTGGAGGGCCTAGGGGCGGTAGCCTCAGAAAAACCAGATCCCAAACTACGGTAAATTGTTTCAAGAAATTAATTGAGAGCAGTCTTGAAATGCCAGTCAGGGTTGGGAGTCTGGGTCTCGGTCTCACTGAAAAGCCGAGGCTTGGCCAGTCTCGGCGTCGGTCTCGCCCATCGAAAAGTCTCCGTTATGGACCGAGACCGGAAGTTTGAAACCATCATTTTTCAGCAAAAATCAATGTTATGAAAACTAACTAACCAGGTGAGGAAACCGTTTTTATGTGTTAAAGTCGCTAATACTGGCCCTAAGCCTCAAAAACTAGACTAAGAAGCCTGAAATTGTTGGTGTCGGTCTCGCCCAAATGCCGAGGCTTGGCCAGTCTCGGTCTCGGTAAAGTCTTGGTTTCGCCTAACCCTGATGCCAATTGTCGCTTGCGTATTTTTTGACTGCGTATCTTTAAGCGTTCGACTGCGAACTCAACTCAACTTTTAAGCTACGCGAGAATACGCATTCAAATTTTTTTGAATGAAATGTATAAAAGAACAAAATGCGCCGATGGCTCGAAAAGTTTCAAAGGAAATGAAAACGAAACCACACCACAGGTCCAGAAATTATGGAATAAATGTAATAGAAAACGCGCCGGAGGCGCGAAAATTTCTAAAGAAAAATAAACAAAAACGGGCCGATGGCGCGAAATTTTCTAAAAGAATGTAATGGTCAACGCGTGGCAGGCGCGAAACGTTTTAAATAAAATGTAATGGGAAGCACGCCAAGGGCGAAGCCGACAAAAAAATTTTTAAATGATTTTGTTGTAGAGGATAGAATTTTTATGCGTGGGGTGAAAATTTGGATGCGCGGCTTAAAACATTAATGCACTTTTTGCACGGGGGTGAAAATTCTGTTGCGGGGTAAAAATTTGGTTGTGTGGGAAAACATTTTAATGCACTTTGATGAGAGGGAGTAAAAATTTTGTTGCGCGGCGATGAACATTTTGTTGCGCGGGACAAAATTTTGATGTGCTTTGTTGGGTGGGGGTAAAAATTGTACTGAACGAATTTGTTGCTCTAGTTAGAAATGTCGTTGCACTGGATAAACTTCGAATGCGCTTTTGTTGTACGGTGGTAAAACGTTTGTTGCGCGCGATAAAAAATTTTGTTGCGCGGGACAAAATTTTGATGCGCTTTGTTGCGCTGGGGTAAGAATTTTACTGAGCGAATTTGCTGCTCTAGTTAGAAATGTCGTTGCACTGGATAAACTTCGAATGCGCTTTTGTTGCGCGGTGGTAAAAAGCTTGCTGCGCGCGATAAAAATTTTGTTGCACTTTGTTGCGCGGGGGTAAAAATTTTACAGTGCGGGGTAAAATTCGCTGCTCGAGTTAGAAATTTCGCTGCACGGAATAAACTTCTAATGCTCTTTGTTGCGCGCGGGTAAAAATTTTGTTGCGCGGGGGTAAGAATTTTACTGAGCCTGGGTTAAATTTGCTGCTCGAGTTAGAAATTTCGTTGTACGGGATAAACTTCTAACGCGCTTTGTTGAGCGGGGGTAAAATTTTGCAGTGAGGGATAAAATTTTTATGCGCTTTGCTGCGCGCGGGTAAAAATTTTGTTGCGCTGCGATAAAAATTTGCTGCACGGGATAAAATCTTGACGCGCTTTCCTGCGCGGGGTAAAACTTTTACTGCGCGGGGGTAAAATTTTTGCTGCGCACTGCGTGGGGGTAACTTTTTCCTAGCCTGCACATGTGCAGGAGTTGTGCAGGCATTGCCCATGCGTGTTATTGAGGGAAGTCTAACCAGTTTCAGTCCCAAATTTGAGGTCTATGCTCAAACTCAGAGTTGGAAGTGGGTCGCGGGTACCCGCGGGCCGACTTTGAGGTCAGTGGGTACCCGCGGGTCAGAGCGGGTCAAGAATTATTTTTGTTCACAAAAATTTTACGCTAAATTTTGGGCTAATCTTACCAGAAAATTTACAATTTACGTTAAATTTTCCATTTTTCTCTAACTTCTGGTTTTTTGTATATCTTTATACATTATAATATTGCTTTTATCTATGATAAAATTATGGTGAGAATACCTATTTTTTCCGGTCATTACTGCTTACCCCTTGCCCAATTTTTCCTTAACCCTTGCCCTGGCGACGATAGGGCTTGCTTGGACCCCCCCCCCATACCCCACCGTGTTAGCCTATGCTCCTGATTAATTCTTAAGAGAAGATCGCATCAATCACGTGGAGGAAAGGTGGCTACAGAAAAGATAAGTTCAGGATTTATGTATAAAATTTTTTAGAATTTGAAGGTTGAGGTAGGGATTCTAAGGGTTGAAAAAAGCTTGGCTCACCAAGTTCAATAGGTGCCACGTCAAACTAAGTAAAACATTATTCTCAAAATAGCCTGCAAATAAAGAACAAACAAAACGTGTAATCTAACAGCCCGTTCAATCTTGTAAATCATAATTCAGAAGAGCTGAGATAAGTAATCGAACTTCCTTTTGCTAATTAATTATAGCAATGACACTGCATCACCCTAATGTAATTTCAGTTACAAAGCTTAATCGTACAATGGGGAGAATGCGAAAGGCATTCTCCTGTGCCCTGCAAAATCAGAGCTGACTGGGGCACAAATGGAAAAATTGGACGCCTCATTATCAGGAATCATCAGATAAGTTGGCAAATTTTTTCAATTAATCATAAATTAGGTCGTTTTTTAACACTTAGCTAAATCTATGATGCTCTGGTATTTATGAGGTGCAGGGATAGGCAGGCGAGTGCAAAAGGGTCTTTCCGTGTCTGTCCCTGTTGCCCAAACAAAAGTTATAACTACAGTTATCAATAAAGGGAATATTGAAATTGCTGGCTCAGTGGAGGCTTCAGCTACTATGAAGTTTATCCTGCATTCATAGCCAGCTTAAAATTTTTATCGCATAGCTGGTCTGCAGAAGCTAATATAGCTTCCGCTGCATGAGCCGGCAAAAGAAATAATATTGGACTAAATTAGCAAACTTTCTTCCAAATTTTATTCAATGTATTCTGTCGTCGGCCAACAACACTTCAGAAGATAGACATGGTACAGAAGTACCATATTGCCATTATCCCCCCAGGTTATAATCACTAATTGTATTGTCTGAGATATGCAAGGAGTTGGTCGCCCTTGGGGAGAAACCCCTACGGGATGGAGCCAACACGTTAACACGATGCGGTTAAAGCAGCGTGGCCACTTCTGCCCCGGCAGTATCCTTGATGACGCCTCAGATAATTGCATGCAGCAATTATTAAGTGCCAGGCCTAGGCCCCACACCCATTTAGATAAACAAAATTGGGCCTGGCACTATCCCAACATGCGAAAGCGACTGGGGCGTGGCACTAAGTGAAAAAGTCTTAAGAATCAACAACGTGTGAAACGTTGATCATAAGATAACTTCTTTGAACGTCTTAAATGCAATTGATTACACAAACAGCAAGCAGAGATATGCAAGAATAAAATGAACAGATATAACATATGCACTGTTACTGTTACCTATATCTACCTATATCTATCCACAGTACATTCTACATTAATAATGGAATCCGTTATTGTTGGAATACGAGAGTTTACTGGAACTATTGCTATTATAAATTAGCCACAAAGTACTCATGCAATTAAGCCCACACTCAAAAAGTGTAGATTAATCAATGTTGTGAAATAGCTTAGTTCAAATTTGCTGTGCTGTAACCCCCGTGCCTCCATCCAAGTTGTGAAGCACGATGTGCACTGTGCTTCACAACTGCATTTGTGAAGCACGCTGTACCGTGCTTCACAACTATACTTGTGAAGCACGCTGAAGCAGATGCACTATGTGGAGTTGGAATGTAAGAAATGAAATTGTCACTTCAGCACCAGAGACCCGAAAAATTCTGTCCTCGACTGGGATTCGAACCCATGACTTTCGGTTTATCAGTCCGATGCTCTCCCAACTGAGCTATCGAGGCTTCAGACATACAAAGCTAGAAGGAGTTTGTATCCAAACTGAAGTAATAAATGAATAATGTGCTTTACGTACAACGCGGACAAACACATGACCCAGGGCGAGGAACACTCTGGTGTGCTGCCTGCCAAGTCTAATTCAAATTTCCGGTATTTTAAATTTGAACTAAGCTATTTCACAACTAAGTTGTTGCACAATTTCTCGCGCACCATCTAATTTACGGACACGCCAAGCAATACTGCAAGGGGTTGTGAAACCCGAGTGTTTCGGAAAGCTTAGCACTCGAATTTTTTGTGGTACTCGTGCTCCGCTTCGCTCTGCCCTCGTACCACAAAAACTTCTCGTGCAAGCTTTCACGAAACACTCGGGTTTGTAATGCACTCGCTTCGCTCGTGCATCACAACCCCTCGCAGTTTCGCTTAGCATGCCTGTAAATCAGCTAGTGCACTCTATGTTGTGCAACAACCTATACTTAATAGTCAAAGGGGGAACCATCAGCGAAAAAGTGCGGGTAACGGATAGCTCACCCTGCTCGACTGGCAAATGATAGAGAAACACGGCTTTGTTAAAAGTTTTGCTAACCCATGATATTGTTATGACAAAGCTTACGTATAGAAAGGGCTGCTACTTCCTCTATTGGGCAAAGGTAACCACCTTAGTCAGTTCTGTATGTGGAATTTCAAAATCTCCAAAAATTCCCCTCAAATTCTACCGTATACCGACAATAGATAATTGAATTTATGATGCGTGAACTCCAGCCAACAGCAGCCAATCAACGTTGAAAAATCAGAAAAAGTGGAGGACTGCAAAAATATCTGTGAAATCAGTGAAAGCTAAATTTCATTTCACAAAGTACATAATTTTAAAAAGCGAAATCCAGTTTGTAGATTATGCATCGTTATCAAAGAAAATTTACTTCCAGCACCTTGGAGCTTGCTTCAAACCATACAATGACTTGTTGAGCTTGCAGACCAAGTCTTCCTTGCCCGGCGTTATATAGCCTTCCGGTTGCTCCATGTAGATTTCTTCTTCCAGTGTTTCATTGAGAAACGCTGTGACTACATCCATTTGATGTATTAGCATTTTCTTCTCAACGGCAAATGCTAGCAAGACCCGAATTGAAGGAAACTTCACCACAGGACTGAATGTTTCGTCATAATCAATACCGTATTCCTGGACAAATCCTCTAGCCACAAGTCTACCTTTGAATCTGTCCACTCGACCGTCATCCTTGTATTTGACTTTGAAGATCCATTTACAGCTAATCGGTTTCCTTCCAGGAGGTAATTCTACAAGTTCCCAGGTCTTGTTTTCCATCAGCGATTGGTATTCTGAATCCGCAGCCGTTTTCAACTCCTTAGCATGAGTACCTTCCGTAGCTTCTTTGAAGGTTTTGGGCTCTTTGATTTCGCAAACATTGTAGGCAACATGATCAAACTCCAATTGCTCATTCGCTGAGCCAACAAATTCATCTCTGCCATATCTGACAGGCGGTCTTCTATCGCTGCTAGATCGGCGAAGTGGGACTTGCTGTCTGGTTTCTGGTTGCTGATTCCCCGCCACTGGTTCTTCTTCAAGGGTTAAATCAGTTGTCTTCTTCAACTTGAATTCCGTCTCATTGAAAATCACATCTCTTCTTATCTTGATCTGTCGGCTTTCTTCGTCATAGAGCCTGTAGCCTTTGCTCCGTTCGGAGTACCCAACGAATCTCATTTTCTCTGCCTTTTGATCCAGCTTTCTTCTATCCTCATCAGGTATGTGAGCATAAGCAACACATCCAAACACTCGCAGATGGCTAAGATTAGGAATTCTTCCATGCCATCTCTCGAAAGGCGTAGTTTGAATCCTGAAAGCTGACGTCGGCAAAAAAACTGTAAAAAACTGTGTTCCACACTGAACCACTGACGAGCCGCACAGTGTGTGGATATGGTCTGGTTACGGTCGCATGCACTACTTATATAGATTGTATGTACGTTTTCTGTTTATGTGTAACTGTATACACTTCTATCATTTGCAATGTGCAACTAAATTGCTTTCACAGCGTATTGTTATATTGCTACACTGTATTGCTCAGGCAGTCACTTACGATTATGGAGAAGCCACGCGATAATAGTATAAATGTAAAACTGATGGTACGTTTGACGCACAACTAATTATTTCACATAACTAAGACGTAGGGCTTATGTAATTAGTGTCATGTAATGTCTAATTTGCTTATGTCGTGATATGGTGATATGGTCCCCTCACCTAACCTAAGCAGTGCTGAGAATAAATGGCTAAACAAACGGGCGGCTATCCCAGGAAAGCGATAAAATTGATTTTTCAATTTGCCACGTTTTAATTTGCAGTATCAGAGTCACCAACGAATAGTCTTTCCTGGACACAGCTTTAAATTGCACCCAATTGTCAGGGATAACAACCGTTTTTTCTCAGCACTGCTCAGGTTAGATGAGCGGACCATATCACGCTTTAACCAAATTAGACTTAGTGTTTTTAATTAGTATTTCTAAATAAAAATTCCGCTTTTCTTTGAAATCTCATTAAATTCTAGAGAGTGACTCATGGACTACTTTTGAAAGACTATCAGCTGGCATAAGATTAGCTAATAACTCAGAACTTGGTTCACCAGGCGACTTTTGGCGACCCAATAAAGTCAATTTTTGACAGCTAAATGTTCGTGACTCATACATAGTTATGCTTGCTCTTTCTGGATGAAACAGTTCCAGCACTGGAGACTTGGTTCGCTAAGGAGTCACGTTAGTCATAGCTCAAAAAAAGACAAAATGTTGAAGAGTGCAAAACTTGTAAACATAAGGCCAAAGTGCACTTTACCGCGAATGTCAGAGTTTCAAAAAAGCGAAACCCATTTTGTCGATCCTAAATCTGCGTTTGTATAAATTTATTTGCAAGCTGTCATCCTTGCAAATGGTTCTGCGCTAAAGTTAGAATAAATATTCTACTCAAACCAAACCGTATGCCAGCAATAGATAATTGACCATAACTTATGTTCTATGAACAAACAAACAAACAAACAGCTGTATAAGTCATACAAAATTTCAGTACCCGAAAATAGAATACTGGAAAAATATCTGTAAACCACTTAAAGCTAAATCGTATGAAGTGCAGACTATCAAAAAAGCGAAAACAATTTGTAGATCATAAATCCTTGTCAGTGAAAATTTATATCCAAGCTGTCATTCCAGCAAATGGTTCTGCGCTAAAGTTAGACTGAAATTGCGCTGTTCACTTCAAAATATTATTGCCCAAACTTGTACATACAAGCAATAATTTTGTTCAAAACATTTCTCTCTATGACTGAACTATAATTCATACTGCATACAACTGTTTAATGGCAATCCCTGCCAAATACAAGAATTCTAAACAAGTTTAGAAAAATTTGTAACAATATTGAATCCAAAAAGTTGGCACGGAATCAGTGGTTTTGCTGTTGTTCTGTGTATTTGAAAAAGACGAGAATCGACAAGCGAAGATTATTATTATTATTATTATTATTATTATTATTATTATTATTATTATCATTATTATTATTATTATTATTATTATTATTATTATTATTATTATTATTATTATTATTATTATTATTATTATTATTATTATTATTATTATTATTATTATTATTATTATTATTATTATTATTATTATTATTATTATTATTATTATTATTATTATTATTATTATTATTATTATTATTATTATTATTATTGTGTTGCCCACTTTTCCAAAGGGAAGGGCAACACCTTGTTATTGGTCTGTGCTTATTGGGTTCCCGCCCTTTTCCAAAGGGTTTGGAACCCTATGTTCTGGACATGTTTATTATTATTATTATTATTATTCTTATTATTGGGTTGCCGCTTTTTCAACAAAAAGGCAACCCTTTAACTTGGATATGTCCGTTATTTATTTATTATTATTATTTATCATTATTTCTTGCCGTTTGTTGTTTGTTGTTGAATGCTCGCTGATCTGAGGGATATGAGTGTGACAAACAGTGTGAATGAGTACCTACTTCAGTATTAGGGTAATATGCAAATTAGGTAGCTAATATGGTCCAGAATCATGGGGACCCCCAGGATAAGCTGATACGACCAGGTGGTCCTCGATTCGTCCACGTAGGTATGCCCGCAAGAAGGGAGTGGACGAATCGCAAATAAAGGACTTCGTGCTGGTCTGTTTTACCTGTTTAGAGCCGAATTTTTGTCCCAAAATCTGTAACATAAATTAGCTAAGTCTGTCCATTATTTTGTATTAATTATATGTGTTAATTAGCTAGACCTGTGCCAGATCCATCTAGTGCTAGATCCATCTCGAGCTAGTGCATCACAAAATAACTCATGCGCTTTGTCAGTCTTTAGCATAAAAGGCAAAAGTCAACTTTAATCAAATTGCAAGAATTATGTTAAAATTGTTATTCTTGCCCTCACTGGTTCTCGCTAACGGGTCAACTAAATTGGTCGTAGTTTACATTTTTGTAAAGTATATTATCCGTACAGTTTAGACTTTTTATGTCAACTAGTAACTGCAAAGGGTAAACGTTTTACGTCGAAAATACTATCCAAATCTGACTGTAAGCATCAAACTATACCTGTTAATCTATGCAAGCAAGTAATTATGGGATTTAATGGCATACACGATGAATATCTTTACGTAAGCATCAAATAAACCTAAAATCACATAAATAATAGTTAGTTAGAATATTAATGTTGTATAATTACGTAAGAATTAAGGATTAGGATAAAACCATCTTCTAATAAGCTTAAAAGGAATAGTCTTTGCAAATATGCGTTTCCATTCTTGTACACTTGTTATACAGGAAACAGGTGCTTTCCTGTCGTGAATCTTACGCCTAAAATCTAATTATGCGCAGACCGAATATGATTGCAAAGAATATATGTTGAATCGGCGATTTCCGGCATTCCGATGCAGGAAATCGCCCAAAAACTCATATTCGGCAAAATTTTATCTATATCAAGCCAATATCGCCTAATTAGTCACATTTCGTCCCGCGAAAACAGTCAAAGTGTGTTAATTCTGTCTTTCAAGCAAAATCTTAATCAGAATTAACTAAAGTTCTAATTTTCTTCTCCGAAAGCCATATAAGTGAGTAATAGTTGCTGGGTTTGATTCCCGCACTTATATTTTGAACTAATGGGTTTTAACCCATTTGATTCAGGTTCTTCGAGAGGCCAGCGTCCTGTCCTGATCAGTAGTCTGTGGAACCTGATCCGGAGAGCTTCTGTACGATTGGAATCAGTTACTAGTGAACGGAGATTATTTTTGATTGATCAGTAGACTTTGCCTGTTGGATACAGTTCGAATCATCGAAGGTACTTGGGAATTGGAATCCTATACACGCATGGGCAATGCCTGCACAACTCCTGCACATGTGCAGGCTAGGAAACATTTACCCCCGCGCAGTGCGCAGCAAAAATTTTACCCCCGCGCAGCAAAATTTTACCCCATATAGTAAAGTACAGCAAAATTCTATCCAGGGTAGGAAATTTTTATCTCCACACAACAAAATTTTTACCCCCGCGCAGCAAAGCGCATCAAGATTTTATCTCGCGCATCAAACTTTTTACCCCGCACAGCAAAGCGGTCAAGAGTTTATCTCGTGCGACAAATTTTTTCGCCATGCAACAAAATTTTAACCCCGCGCAACAAAGCGCATCAGACTTTATCCCGCACAGTAATTTTAACCCCCGCGCAACAAAGCGCATCAATCTTTTATCCCGCGCAACGTACTTTTTACCCTCCGCAACAAAAGTTTTACCCTTCGCATAAAAATTTTTTACCTCCCACAACATAGCGCATCAAAATTTTATATATATACTGCATAACAAAATTTTTACCCCCCGCGCCACAAAGTGCATTAAAAGTTTTCTCGCGCAAACCAAATTTACCCCGCGCAACAATATTTTACACCCCGCAACATAGCGCATCAAGATTTTATATATACTGCGCAACCAAATTTTTACCCTGCGCATAAAAATTTTATCCCGTGCAACAAAATGATCTCAAAATTCCTTGGCCGGCTTCGTCCTTTGCGCTTTTTTATTATACTTATTTAAAAAGCTTTGCGCCTGCCTCGCATTGAACATTACCGTCTATTAGTAGCTTTTTGCGCCGTCAGCGCGTTTTCCATTACATTTCTTTCAAAAATGCTGCGTTTTCCATTACATTCATTCCAAGATTTTTGGGCCTGTGGTGTGTTTCCTTTTCATTTCCTTGGAAACTTTTCGAGCCATCGGCGATTTTCGCTTTACATTTCTTTCAATAAATTTTGCGCATTCGGCGCATTCTTCTGTTGCTTAAAAGTTGAGTTAAGTTTGCAGTCGAACGCTTAAAGATACGCAGTCAAAAATCCAAATACTCAAAGGAAACACTCGGCAATTGACATTTCAAGACTGCACTCGATTAATTTCTTGAAAAAATTTACAGTCGTTTGGGCTTTGGCTTTCTCTGAGAGCTGCCGCCCATATACCCCAGAGGCGGATCCAGGAGGAGGATTCGTCGCGATTCGTAGGTATGAAAAAATCAAGGAGAAAAATGAAAAAAGGCAGAAAATCAAAAAATTTCCTACTTTTTTGAATTTCATACTGCTGAAAACCAAAGAATTTTCTACTTTTTAATGGCATATTTATTGTGTTTATGAAGAGAATGCCTGAAATATATCCGATTTTTCGGAGAAAAATTTCACATTTTGCTTAAAAATCTGAAAATTAAAAAAAATTTTTCGGTTCTTCAAAGTGAAAAGAATTAAAATTCGGAAGACCGGTTTTTTTGAAAAACCAAAAAAATTGCTTTAACTTCTGGGGGCTCTGCTTTGCAGACCCTCCTTGCAGACATTTACCGCTACCCCCTTTCAATTTTTTTACTGCCCTTTTTAAGCCCACACCCTCTTAAGGTGGTGGTATCCTTTTGTGCAGTGCTTTTCTGGTGATTTTTTTGAAACGCTATAACTTTCGCAATTTTGGGAGTTGCAAAGAGCTTTATACATCGTTTTAAAGCTTATTATCTCTACATTCACATGAGCTTACAGAACTGACAAAATTAGCAAAAAATAGCAGAAACTTTCTGACAAGCTGACATCTAACAGGATGAGAATAGACCAAAAGTTTTTGAACATCGATTTCTCAAAACTGAAGAATCGGCCAAAAGTTCTTTATGTGCCACGATATGAAGGACATATGGGCCGAGGGACGTTTTTTTGGATTTGGCTCAGCAGATCTTAACGGTCGAGAAAATCGGCCAAATGCACAGTAACACGAAATATCGCAACTTCGCATTGAGTTTTCTTGCTACTCAGTATGTTTTAGCCCAAACCAAGAAAAACGTCCCTCCGCAGAAGTGCGAACTTCGATTCTGCCAAAAATCTCCGGAATCCGTCGAGTAGTTTTTGAGAAATCAATGTTCGAAACAAAATAATCGCAGTTTTACCAAAATGGTTTTTCGGCCAAATTTCTAGCTGAAAGCAATAAAGTCCGGCTAATAGGCATTCATAAAATGTGCATTTGGACGATGTATCGATTGAGTATAACTAAGCAAATTTTGTCCTTAACATGTGGCAGTAATTTTGAAAAAACTGATTTCCTCGAAAATGGCCATTTTTTGACCCTAAAAGCAGTTTTTTGCTTATACTGACTTAACCACTGGAGATAGCTCAAAGGTTGTGAGAGCAAAAATGTTCATTTTCGAGTCCTCTTTCCAGCCATACCAACCAATCCCGTGTCTAGTCTACCTACTGGGAGTTTAAGGCCAAAAACCAAAACTTTCTTATCTTTTGGCCTATGAATACGGGACTGGTCCTAAAATGTTAAAGAGCACGGAAATAGGTTATTTCGTAAGTTTTAGCCCTTTGCGTAAAGGATTAAAGCCGTAGGAGTCAAAACTACCCGAAAGGAAACCAGCACCTTAATTGTTCCATTCTACATTGGTCGTTCCACCTGCAGTTGCGTATATATATATATATTTTACTTGCATGCTCTTAATTGTATGCTCTTCCTTAAAATGGAGGAAAAAGGTTGCTATCAGGGAAATATGATTTTTATGTTCATTGTCGGAGTATGCTCACTTTCCGCTTCCAAGAAAGACCTTTTTGCGACAACGAAAATTTTGGTCAAGTGAATGCTCCATTTCAAAATCCAGAATACGCGCCTGCATATATCTTAAACTTAAGAGAAATTACAAAAACTTACTCGACTGAGTTCTACAGATGGTCAAGAGAGGCATTTTATCAAGTAAAATTCTCCTTAAGCTATATCGCACATTGATTTCATGCAGCCACCGTTTCCTTTATAACTTGTTTTTCTAGATATTGGATTTGTGCAAAAATTTGATTTTTTGTTTTTGCTGTTTTTTACTACTTTCTTTTCCCTGCTTCTCTGCTGGGTTAGTTTTTAACACTGGTTTTTTTTCCAAAGCATAAAGTTTCACAACACTAGCCTACTAGCAGTTTGGTTAACATTCGACCTGTATGCGGGAGCCAAACATTTGAGCGCTTCCAGGATTTTCCCGGTGCCTTGAGGGTTCCATCAGACCCCCACGGCTTTCTAAACTGTCAAAATTACTTGTCATAGCTTCGAATTTTTAGTACTAAATTATAGCTTGGTTGCCAATTACCTTTTAAAGACGGAATGAATTATAACTGCATTCATAAAATTCTTTTGCTATTTAAGAAACCAGAGAATAAAAATTTTAGTTTTCTTTGCGAGATACACCAAAATGTTGGAGGATTGCGTAAACGTTAGCAAACCTTCCCGACAAAGTGGCTTGAAAATGCGTAAGAAAACAGAGCTCTGTAAAAGGCCATAGTCGACACATTTTGTAAAAAACCAAAAATTTGACCCCACGCGCAATAAGCTCGAAGGCTGTGCAGGCTAGTGTAAAGTTCATTGCCCATGTATGATCCTATATAGATTGTAGTCTAGGGCAGAGACAATAGCCTCCGTGAGCCTGGTCAATTTGGGAAAACTAAACCGATCCTTGCCTGTTACTGTTATTGAACTGTTTTGTGTTTCGAAGTCATTTTAAGAACCTACCAAAAAATGTATTGCACTTCTACCCTGATCATTAGCTGTCTGGGAGCACAGGCTCCCCTGTTGTCTCTGGCTTAGGCCGCAGATAGAATTAATCTGAAGAAATCATCGAAGGAAAACTCAACGAAGCCATCATTAAATTTAGTTATTTAATTTCATCTAATAATTATAATTGAAGCCATCTCCCGGTACCACCCCGCCTGGTCCGACCCCTTTATTGTTCACTATCCAAACTACCCTAACCACTCGTGAGGTTGCAGGTGTAACCTGACGGGATCACCCAACTCCTTAGACCGGAATTGTAATATCCGACACTCTGTTAATTTTAGCTAATTGTCTGTTATATTGAACCTGTGTTGTAGTTTCTTTGTAAAAGACTAATAGAGAGTACATTTGAGTCTAAACACACGTCACGCAACACACCTAACGTGCCCAGTCATAATACCTGAAGAAGAGGACTAATAATTAGTCTCAGATTAGTTATTAACCGGTCTAACTTTAAATTAATTGAGTCATATTTTGGTAATCTCTCGTCCCTTAAAATAACCCTTCCCAACCAAGGGCTGGCAACTCTGGTGAATTGTGTAACTCGTAAGCTGTTAAATATTGTAATTTTAATTGTAGTTAATCATTGTCTTGAAACCGTTCAGTCCTTTTTAATTATAACTATATTGTCCTTAGTAACTAATAAATTGATCTTGTGGCGTGTAAATCGGAGTCTACATTTCAGCTGCTGAAAGGAGATCCAGGTGAGATCTCCCCGGAAATAATAGAAGGTAAAATTGTTCAGATCTAAATCAGATCTGAATTCAGAATTGGCGACTAATCGTCTGATCTTAAGTTTTGACCCGTTGCGTCAGAACCTTCCTATCCATACTCCAGGTGCGATTGGATAGAGCCGAACCCCTCCTACCTAAACGAACTCACAATAGTACCCCTAACAGGTTAGCTGTAGAGATCCCCGATTTTGGCAAATCACCTTTCGGGAATCTGGTACATAAGTTTGTCTCCTTAGGCAAACGCGCTAACCTTCCGTGTGATTGAACTTTTAACCTAAGCGACCCCACTTTCGAAATCAAATCAAATTGGTCAAGTTTTCTATTCTAATCTCACTCAGTTCATTACACGGTAAACTACAGTTTTTGGAGCCCCCAGTGAGGACAATCCTGCGAAGACAATCCTGTTGAAGAAACCTGCCAGTGAGGAAACATCACGACCCAACGATCTCATCATTAAGATCAAGAGAGGATCAACGTTAACCCTATCAAGGAATCAACTGAAACCCTACAGATCAGTTCCAGAAGAAAACATGGATCAGTTCAATCCTGCTGACGAAGATGGAAATGGACCCCCGAATATGGGCCCACAACATGGACCCCCTGGTGCTCCAGGAGCACCCCCTCCCTTCAACCCGCAGATGCCACAATTGGTATTTCCTCAAGTGCCTATGATGCCAAATGGGAACATTGAAGATCTACTAGGCCAACTCCGTGACAGCATTCAAAACCAGGCCATAGCCGCCTCCTACCGAGATATGCCTACCTATTCCGGAAAAGATCACGAAAATTTTGATGATCACGTAACTACGAGAGGTTCAGTCAGCGACTCAACTTGGATGATTATCAGAAAGTCATGAACATCTCATCAACTCTCAGAGGCAGAGCTGCGGAGATTTTCAAGTGCATGCCCAGAGGCGCCATGCAACAGAACGACTGGGAAGCCTCTGTCCGAGCCCTCAGAGAAGTCATGATCCCTCCAATGACTGATATGCATGCTACAGCTAAGCTGTTCAGCATCAGGCAGGCACCACACGAGTCTGTCGCGTATTTTTTTTCCCTGTTTGCAGAAATACGCCCGAATCGCATGGGAAGACAGAGGAGATCCGGATATGCTAGAGGACATCAAGTTAAAGACCTTTCTCATCGGATTGCGGAATGAGTTCAAGCCGCATGTTCCAATGGACACTGCAGATTATTCCCAAGCCTTTAAAAAGGCTCGAGAAGCAGAAGGTGTCTACCCTGGAGAAGGAACGCCTGCATTTTTGGAAGTGGATCCGGAAGCGGCCGTCTCAAGCGCAAACCTCACAGGTCCCGCCCTTCTAAATACCATCAGCTCCCTGGTCCAGAGCACAGCTGTCCTTGCCAATGAAATAAAAGAAATCAAGATTTCCTCCCCTGAACAGCCAAAATCTGCCTCTCCTCCTAGAAGAGGAAACGACAAGATTCCTTTTCCCAACGATTTCAGATGTTTCAACTGTGGAAGAGCCGGACATTCAAAGCGTGAATGCAGATCGCCCGGAGGTGGAGCCTACCGACCCAGAACTGATTATCCAGGACCTCCGCGCAATAACTACAACAACAACAGCAACGGAAATTCCAATAACTTCCGACCCAGCCATGGACAGTCCAGGTACCCGAGAAATGGAAATGGAATGAATCGGAACTATAATGATAGATATCCACCCCGAAATGGACCTCCAGGACAGCAACAGCAATATCCACAGCCCAGACCTCAGTGGAACAGAAACGATGGACGAGATGC
>JASAND010007083.1:0-20889 GCA_030248195.1 Trissonchulus latispiculum | reverse complement strand
TATCTCCACCCGCAGTTCGCAGGTCAGCGTCTTGCGCACAGTTCCACTTGTAAAATTGGGGCGTGAGCTCAGTGGTTAAAATCCCTAGCTCCCCCATATTTTACAATTTTAAGCTATTAAAAGTTTTAATCCACCAACTTTTAATCCGTTTAATCCGCGTAGCTGCACGAGGATTAAAAACTAGTTGAAAATACAGGCGGTAGATTAAACGAATTAAAATTAATCTTTAAAGAAACAGCGATAAAACAGGTCGAATTAAAATTAACTCGTTGATTATTTAATCCGAAATGTGAATAAAGAAACAGGTTTTTTATTAAAATTTTAATCCTAGGTCATTGAAAAAATATGACTAAATTTAATCCGTTTAGCTCTTTTAACTCGCGGGATTAAATTTTAATCCGTTTAATCCGAGGTGCTATTTCTTTAATGCGAATTAATTGTAATCTAATCCGCCAAATCATTAAAGAAATACGTCCTAAGAGTGTGACAGCTGGCAGGCTCCCTGTTATCAGTTCTGGGTACATACTGTGCACGTTAGACGGCTGACTCCCTCGCTAGTGAGCACACGTTACAATATGCTCAGTCGCCGCTGCGTGTTGAAGCTCGAAACCTCGAAGACTCAATTAGTCTAAACTGTGCTTGTTTCTAACTTTAGAGCTCGAGGAGTAGTATAATAGTTACAGTTTTGGTGCAGAAGCACAGGTGGCACTTAAGACAGTTCCTTCCCATTATTATCCTGTTAGTTTGTGGCGCTTGGGGCATTTCCTACCCATTATTGTACTACACTATTTCACCAAAGTTATTTCAATTTAAAATTTTGTGGCACCTTTGACTTCTTCAATCAACACCAACACACTTCCACAGTATAACCGATTATAACCGGTTTATGTTAGCCTACTTACATACCTATAAATACAGCCAAGTAAATTTTCAGGCATTGCTACTGCCCTTCATGGCTGTTGCTTGCATTGGTGTTCAGAAGCTTAGCGAAATCTCTTTGGAGGTTACTGTATTGATTCACCATCCTAAGTGCCATCAACCTGATATGCATAATTTCTTTAGTCGAGCTCCCAACGACCTGGAGAAACTAACATTCAATCAACAGGAGACTATCCATTATGTCGTCGGTGATCTTGTTTCGAGTTTCGACTGGGATTGTAGTCCTCATCTACGAACATGGGGTCAAGCAATGGACTTCAGCCCCAAAATCCAGAAGAAGGCTAAGGGTGGCGCGGTTATAACCAAAGTTGTGCCAGTGGAACCTAATTCGATCTGGATTGATGGTCAGGGGAAACGTAATCAAGATAATTAAAGCTGGTAGTTTGGGGGTTCCCAGCTACATGCTAATTATTGCTGTACGACATTCCAGCCCAAGTTATAGCCTGGACTGCTCCAAAAACGTTAGAATAGATGCGGAATATCAGAATGCTAAGACCGATTTTATAATGGGAATCCAGTAGTTAACCTTCTCTTATTCGGGCGGCTATTCTTAAACTCTATTGGTGTAGTCCACATTTATATAGTATTCAATTTATCGAAAACATCCGTTTTTGAAAAATGGCAGCGTAATATGTTTACATGCTGAGAAGCCCCCCCCCCCCGAAATTTCGGCCTTAATGTTTCGAGTATATTGCAAGCTTACTACAGTAGGAAGCTGTTATGGAGTTGGGTTAAAATGTTAAAAGTAATAACTTTGGCAAGGATATGTTACTTTGCTGTACCTACTTTGTAATCATTCTATGCCAGAACTCGTACCTTATATAAGCCACGGTTCGAGTGAAGTTTGTGTCAGTTTTGAATTGGTTGTACATTAAAGTAGCGCATCACTACAGAAGCGCTGAGTGTCTTACTCTTCCTATTATAAACTCTTGCTATGAATGACGGGGAGAAGCCAGGAAATGCATACAATTTGAAGACCATGGACGCGCCCAGAGAGAGCAGAATTTAATATCTATTGTAACATCTAGTGTAACCGAACCATGCTACAACCGCGTGCGTACAATTGAATTGCACACTGCACCGCAATTGTACTGCACGGTTAGCCTTCGCTGCTCTCCTTTCGGAGTATGCAGCGAGGTTGCTGACAGCCAGTAGAACTGACTGCACTGATCCAGAATTTCTCCTGCTTATATACTTTCCCCCAAGAGAAATATGCAAATTAGGTTGGATAGTACATAAACGACTGAAATTTCAGAAGAGATGTCAGTCTTTCAAGACATGACATACAGAAGACAAAAAGTCTTCTATCTTTTTCAGCCATATTACAAGCCAGTTGTAGCACTGCTTGCCGTGCTCACAGAAATTTGTGAGCTCACTTGCAGGCGAAGACCTCTTAATGTGCTACAACTTACACTTGTACAGCAGCCACAGCGTTTGGACCTTACGCTGAGAATACAGGGCTGAAAACTTAGATCGAATAAATTCACTATAACTAAAACAAGCGCTGAAGCATCAGATCAGCGTTCGTAATTTTTGTTTTTGTATTTCTGAAAACAAATTGATGGCACCGGTTGCGTCTTTAGACTTTATGTTTGGACTTAAAACTAAATTCTGGGATCTTGCGAATGAGTACTCCTCCAGTGCATAAAATTTCTAAAACATGACAAACCATACATTAGCAAAGGGTAAATGTATGGTCCTGGGGGGCTTGTCCCCAGAAAATTTTGGGCGGGGCTTGTACCTTGAACGGAAATGTGCAGGAGGGCTTGCACCTCAAGAATAAATTTAATTTTTTCAAAAAATTAACGCTAATTGTATTAAAATTTCGGTTTTTTTTTAAATGTGCAACCAAATTTTCAATTTTAAGAAAAACTTCAAAATTTCGCCCGATTTTTAAGAAAAATTTAAGGTTCTAGTTAAAGAATTCCGGCAAAGTCGGAATTGTTTTTAAATTTTAGTGTAAAAACTAGTTTTTTCCGACTATTTTTGCTTACCCCTTGTCCCCGACGGCGGTAGGGCTATTACCTTGTCTCCGCAGACCCCCCCACCGCGTTAACCTATGTGACCAACCATGCAAGAATTGCTATAACACAACCTCCAAAAGCCAAAGTTCACCAAAAATATGAGCAGAAAAATTACAATGTTAAACCAATTTTCATTTTTCCATTTTCAAAATTCAGTTAGTTTTAGCTTTGGTTGGTGTTTGATCACATACTTCCTTGTCTGTAAGCGAGCAGTTTTCTAATTAATTTACCCACATCAATTTGTACTAATTAATTAACAGCCCGATTGGCCCAAAGTCATCTTACCTTCGCCGTAGACATATCATGACTGTTTGGGTGGGAAAATAAATTTAGAGAACAAAGTGGTGGGGGACTTTTTCACGGGTCCATATAGGGTACTATTTCAGCCGGCAAATCTAAACTTCAGTCCCAACCAACAGTTTCCAAGGTTATACACCTCCAATAAAACGGAGAATAGAACCCCATACTTAGAGCTCAGGTATATACAGAAAAGGTGGCCAGTTTTATAGCTGTCAATAAGTGGGGGGACCCCCACCTTTATGAACTACTCTCGCTTAAATATAGGCACCAATTCCTCCAAGCCTTCTAGGCCGGAGAGTAAGTGTCAAATTGGATGACCTGAAAAAGGTGCTTATGATAAGGCTCGCCTTTTGCGTAGAAATGTTGATTACAAAGTGTGGGATGTTTTGTGCCTTTTTGACGGTTGTTGTTGTTGTTGTTGTTGCAGTGTTTGCAACCAGACTATACTTTGTCTCCCCTCGTCAGTCTTAGCTATACCGTTTTGGCTCTTGACCTTTAGGCTCCGGTAGTATAAGACATCCATTAACGACTCATTCGCAACAAAGATGAGCACAGCATCTTTCGGCACTCCAACCCCCTAGATCAGGACAAACCCGGAAACTTGTGTGATCCATTATGCGACAGTAGCTCGGTTTTCACCTATGCCACTTTCTCTCAGAGCAGCAGAGAGTAGACGGACTACGTTGCAGGAGACGTGGCGCATCCCAAGGGAGAGTAGCATTTGTCAGGCTCTGTAACGTCCGCTTCCTCCGACAGGCGTTGGACCGGCGGAGAGGAGCAGTTGCCTAAGTTTCTTGCTCAAGAAAACAACTAGAATCTGAGCCTTTGGGCCTTGCAATCCTAAGTCCAACACATTAACCATTCGACTACACGGCCACATTTATGATGGTACAGGTCATGAGCCTTTCAGCGTTGGTGTTCGACAGCTTCAGACAGCCTGAGGTCGTTTGGTCGTCAGAACTCTGTGTGCAAAAGAAAGGTCGGCCTGTACTTTTAAATACTCATGCACCAGTTGGGTAGGATCATTGGGGATTTCAAGCTGGCCGATGGCTTTATTTTAAGTACTCCAATTCTCCCTTGCTCTATTTCCATTATTAGTGCCACCCACCCCCCCCCTCCCTGCACTTAGGAAATTGCATTTCATTTTTCAAAGTTAATATCCGGAAAAAAGAGAAGAAGCTAGGAATTTAAATGATTGGCAAAAACAGTTTTAGTTTAAACGCATACAAACAAATGGTTAACAGTGTTGACCGTGATTCCCCCACCCGAGATTTCGGCCTTAATGTTAAGAGCATCTGACCGGCCACTCACACTAAGAAGGGTACGATGTCGTACTCTATCTATTATTTACTCCTGATAAAATCGAACTTAATCCGGTTACTGCTACTTTGTGCTTCGCTCATATAATTATCTCGCAGCTCAGCGGAGAGATAATTTAATTTCTTGCATTTCCCTATGGTCCCCGCTCCTTCCCCGTAAATCCATTAGTTGTTTGTTTTATTTGCTAACCTTAGCTTAACTACCGTTAATTTTAACTAGTTAAGTAGTGCCCTGCCCCGGGATAATTGTGTAGATTAAGATTGTTGTCGTCGATCTTTTTATCAGACGTCCCGCCGGCAGCATCTTCTTAAATTTCACTTTGCACCATCTAAGACCACGACGAACCGCCTGGACTAGCGATGGAACCGGGTCAGTTCGGTTCACTTTTTCGACCATGTCACCGGGTCACCGCGTCGAATCAAAGTGACCCGGTTCCATCACAAATGTTTGGAAATAAATTTTCTTTCCTTCTTTCAGAATAAAATTTCTGCCTTTCTTCTTGCAATAAGCCAAAGGTAAAAATTTTGAATGACAGGTTTCTGGTATGCGTTTCCTTGCGCGAGTCATACCAGTGGTGTGAGAATTTCGTGGTTCAATTCCAAGCCTCCTCAACTATTATATACAAAGTGTCCAAATTTTCAGCTTTAAACTGGTTGAGCAACCCACAACTGTGTAACTGACTTAACACTAATCCTCACTTGCTCTATATATGTCAACGTAGTGTAGCCTATCCAAAAGTAGACCATTCGAAATTAGACTAATCGAAATTAGTCTATTTACTTGCTCTATGTCAGTGCTGTAGCCTATCCAAAAGTAGACTATTCGAAATTAGACCAGTCGAAATTAGTCTGAAACAGTCTAAATCACTACAGACTTACCTACTGTTACAGTCACTGGCCGTAGTGCCGCTTCTTGAGGTTCCCTCATCTCCCAGGGAACTCCCAGTCAAATTGCTTCTCTGACTTAACAATGTTGTAACAGAGCCAGTTTCGCTCATTATTTGAAAACAAAGCGGAGGGGGGGATAATTTTTTAAATTTTGAACAGAAGGTAGGCTATAAGACGAATCGAAATTTGGAACTGGGGGTAAATTACGTTCGCATAAATTTCTATGCCAAGAATGGGAGGGCTACTAAAGGGAACTGGAGGTAATAAGGCACTACGTTTTAGACCTAATGCGCTGGACTTGGGAGTTGACAGTTAATATATGAGTTTTTGAAAAATGTGGATATATTTCTTTTGGTAAATTATGAGACCAGAGAGTTAAAGCAGTGACGAAACAGCCAAGTCTGGGCGGGTGAGTCTTAAGCAAGATTTTCTGGGCGCCTGAAAGTCTACAGGTATAAAATGCCAATGTCCCTAAATAGTGGAGGAAAGGACAGTTGTTGTTGTAGATGGTGATTCCTTTTGGTGACATCAACTTTGAACCATTATTACTCATTCATTACTTGGAGTTAGGAAATGAAATCATTTGTGCATCAAAATATAGTTTAGTACTTGTCTTTCGTGATTGAAACAAAAGCTAAATGGATTATCTCCGGCAACTTATGTAATTCATCAGTTAATTTAGCAACACTTTTGGTTCTAAAAGATTCGGGCAAATATGACGAAATATTTGGTGTTACAGTTTATGGTCATAAACTTGCTCAATTAAAGTTTATAGGTTTACGCTCAGTCTTGTTCCAGATTTTGACAGCCAACTTGGCTCACGTTTCGTGATGCTAAATAGTCTAGAACGGGAAAGGAGTTGAAAAGAAAAAAAGATAAATTTTAAAAGGGCTACAGACATATGTCAGAGTTAAAATAAAAAAGCTAAACTTAACGACATTGGTGTCTTACCGTCTGAGTTCGGCAGTCTGATGAGCCAACAAGACTGCATCGATTTCGTCCATAGGATTGCCCATTCCTACCTAAAATAATATATATATATATATATATATATATATATATATATATATATATATATATATATATATATATATATATATATATATATATATATATATATCAAAACGTTTCACATGGTCTAAGGCATCGTAATAAACTCGCTGTTCGCGTTGTACCTAGTTGAGTGGTACAGTTCTGAACCACAGAATAGCCAACTTTAATTCAATCCCCGCCCTGGACACTTTTCTTCACATCTTTCAATCCCGATCTCAACCTTTCACATTTGGCGAAAGTCAACGGCAGAACTGTCTTAGCCGAGTGAGTCAGCGCAGTTGCTTCTGGGCCAACGATCCCTGATGCGAGAGTCAATGAAAAATGGTTTTGCTTGACCTTCAGTAGTTATCGTATCAGAAACACCAAATCTTGGCGCCGGACGCAACATCCCTGAGTCAAAGTACGGCTTAATTAATAACAATTACAGATTACAGTATGAGAGAATAGTAAGTTTCTTACAAAACAGACTTAAAGATTTCACCGGAGCACTTGCAACCGGAACACAAAACTCCTGATACCAAAACGATAAACTCTAGCTCAACGCTGAGCCTTAACTTTTTCTGTGGTGAAGTTTATTTCATTTTGTTTAAGACAATTAACATACCTGGCGTGAGAGAACGTTCGTGAAGCAACAAACAACAGACGGGCACTAAGCTACCATTGGACTGCCGAAAGTAACGTCTATCCTAAAGTAGATTGTTGTGTAAATTATATAGAGGATAGGGGAACCATGTTGAAGATTTGGTGTTGTACAGGATAGGCCTCTATACGGGCATACACGTGGTGGAATAAAATGGGATAAAAGTTGGGACGTTGAAAACCCCGGGGGAGGGTTTTTGGAAAAAGCCGAGAACATATAGCCTAAACATAACATTATCCTTCCAAAACCATTATGACTAGTCTAAACAAAACACTTATTTTGTAATTAAATTATGGTTGGAGTAGTTAGAGCAATATAAACATTAAAACTAAAATTGTTGGAGTAATGCAGAGTTTTGCTGTTTTGATGAATCGAAGTATATAGTAGAAATGAGGACGAGCGGGACTTTTCCGGCTCGGCTCGGCTCGGCTCGCGAAAAAATGAGGTCGGCTCGGCTCGGCTCGGGAGGTTTTTGAAAGTGGGTCGGCTCGGCTCGGCTCGGCTCGGCTCGGGAAGTTTTTGAAAGTGGGTCGGCTCGGCTCGGCTCGGCTCGCCTCGCCAAGCTTGAAATTTAAATTCTTCCGATTGCATCAAATCTTGCTCTTTTCCATGTTGTGTTCGTCAAATTTCTTGAAAACATCGTCTTTTGGGTACTAGTAACAAATTTGAGTTTTTGATGTTTTCTTAATAACTTGAGGTATACTACAATTAGCAAGTTTCATTACTACTACTATCATAAGCACTATAACAGGAATGTAATTTAATATCAGCAAATCTTTACAAAATACAGATGTCAAACCCACAAAAATGCTTTTGCTTTGAAGAAATTCCTAGCAAAAGGACCTAGGAATGAAATAAGACAAAAGTCTTTCTTACTAATAATACATATGCACAATATACAAGCTGATGTCAAGGACAGCCAAACATTAAGAAAAAGTTCGCTTGGGAGGAAATGAAGAAATGTAAAGAAAATTTAAAATTAGGCCGTAAAATTGAAAAATAAACCAAACTAGACTAAATAGGCTTCACTGAATTTGTTAGCCATTTTGTTGGAAGAAGTTCGGAAATATAACCGGAATATTTGGTCGAAATCAAATTTTTGGTTGGGGTCGGCTCGGCTCGGCTCGGCTCGGAGTATCAATTCTCCGGCTTGGCTCGGCTCGGCTCGGGAGAAATTGTTGCCGGCTCGGCTCGGCTCGGCTCGTGAGCCGAGCCGAGCCGAGCCACGAGCCAAAATCCTCATCTCTAACAAAACAAAAAACAAAAACACAAAAACATTTTCAAAAATATTTTAAATAATAAAATAACATATTTCAATTTTACACATCCTTATATAGATTATTTATTGGAATGCATGCAGCTGCTGGTAGATAACTATTGCTCGATTAGACTGAGCATGCTCAATTAGGTTGAGCACAATAAAAAGGAGCACATCATTGAAATGTTTGGAAATTATTTAAATTCAAAAGCCAATTAACTAACAAAATTAGCCTAACTTAGTTATTGTAAACTTCTTCATCTAGATATAGCGCTTCCTAATACGCTCCTGGTTCTTTTGTGAACGTAGACAGTAACATGCTCCAAGGCATTTTCTGATAGACTTTGTGTAACCTTTCAAAGTCAAGTACATACTTAAGGTTTATAGTTTTTGCGATTATAACTACACCTCTTGTGGTTTTAAGACATAGAAGTACTCATCAAAGAAACACATACCTATTAAGACGCAAAATTTAAACTAAAAGCCATACCAATCATCAACTCTTAGGAGCCAAAATTGTTGAAAAATTTTAGGAAACAAAATGGTTGAATAATTAGAGTTCATTATTTAGAAGGCAAAACTACGATTTCCGAATTACCACTGCCAATCATAATGTTATTTCCTCAGAAGACAACTGGCTCGAATTTTAAAATTTGGTTTTGTGCCATTTAATTTTATTACTTAATCTTTTTCTTAATTTCCTTTCCTTAAGCAGTCAAACTGTGGTGAATGCGATTTTTTATTTTGACATTTTGAGAACTATGTGTCCATCACCGTTGTAGTGTAAGGAGTAATTATGCAAATTACCCCTATTATTGTCATGTTGGTGTATTTACTTCCGTGTCTGGTTTCTGCTTTCTTTGGCAGCTTACCTGCCTGTATTGATTGCAAATGTCTTATGTGTTTGTCAGCCATTCGCTGGCTGGTGTATTGGCGGCGCTGTATGTCTTCCTAAGCCCCGCCTACTTGGGGGTCTCCTCTCAAATCTCTAAAACTCGTCAGTCGTCTACTTTTCTATTTACAGAGCGGTGTTCTTTAAGGGCTCTCCGGGTTCGCCCTTATAACAGCTTACCTGTTTTGGTGGGTCCCTCCCATTTCCACCTACTCTCCCCCTAATGGGTAACTGTACAGGTATGTTTGAATGTTTGTTCTTATGTATTGTATAACTGGTTTTGACTGTCTGTAAGGGCTTACGCCCACGTATGTACGTACTGTTTATTAAAGCATTTATTTAACTGTGTCTTGTTATATTGGTAGTTAGGTTTAGCTGGTTAGCTTAGGTAGGTTGGATCAACAACTACAACAATTTGGCGAGGCTTCCCCTGCCTGGTTCCTGACCCGACAATTACTTGTCGGGTAGCCAGTTGGTCTACGAATCCTGATTTGGAACGGTTTACACCGGCTGCGCTACATTAGTCTGCCAGGGTGAAAACTGGTCGAAGCTGGTCTTCTCCCTATTTTTCAATCGTGTAAGTTTTGGATTTTTTCCTGTCTGTGGTGAAGAATTTACCTTTACAGGTAAAATTTCCTTTCGCTTACGCGAACTTATCCTGATCTCCTGCCTTTGATGCTATTTTCCAGCTGCCTACAGACCAATTACTTGGTCTTTTCCTGCCTGCCTATCTACTTACAACTCATCGATTTTTCTCTGGGTCCTATCTATCATCACCAGCCTTACGGCTATACGTATTTATTCACCTTAGTGCACATTTTTTCTTAGGCTGTGGTGTGTTTGTGCAGTACGTATGTACGTATATTTGTGTGGTATACGTGACTTAGTGGGGCCACCAAACTGAGATAGGAATTAGGGACATTTTTGGGGATTTGAGCTAGTTTTATAATAAAAACCATAGGTTTATTTTATCTCTTGTTAATTTTACCCATTGTTATCTTTTTTCATTATTTTGCTCATTCCCATTGGTTTCTTATGTCCTAATTCTATTTTCTCTTTCAGGCACTCTAGGTTCTTTTCTATTTCATACAATATACTACTCAATTTTGTTACTTTTTCCACCAACGTAGGTATTTTTTTAACAAATTTTGGGGGTACGTACGAACAAACAACTGTGTATTTTTGTCAATAATTTCAGATTTTGGTTTTTTCTGAATATCTGTTGGAGTTACCTCCATAGTCATGAGCCACCAACAGTCGGGATTGCCGATTCTGATTTTTTTGGACGAAAATATCACAATTTGGATCCTCAGAAGAAGTGATTGGTGAGTGAAGCATGAAGAAGCACAGTACGTCCTTGAAGCTGCAGGAAAAGGCCATTCGACTACAGTCGTACTACGAAGGCAAAGCCCACGGGTGTTTGACCCAAAGCTGCATGGGTTGCCTGTCTACTCGTCATTTTGGCCTGGTGTAGATCCTCAAATCACCAGGTGACCCCAGCGGTCACCTATGATCAGGGTCGTTACCGACCAGTTCTGTATTGGCCCATTCGGCCTCGGTTGATCGGAAACTGCAGGAAGACAGAACATCTGGATTGGCCTGGTTCACCAGCTGGATCAGAAGAAATCGGCAGTGGCTTTACAGCCCACGTGCAAGCCGATGAGCCACCACCTGGAAGTCCGCAGCTATGGTTGATCCATCACATCTGGAATTAGAAGTTGACCGGTTACCCGGTCTGGTCAGCTCAGCTTGCTCGGGGGTGATGTGGAATGTCCCTGGCCGATTCCAACTCAAACCTGGTGGTGAACGATCTGGCCCATGACTAGGGTCATTTTACCTATTTCCTGTGGTTAGTCCCTCCAACCGGTGGGATATCGGTTGTGGACCTGGACATTTTTTCCGGTCTCCGCGGTGCCGAATCGAACAATTATTTGAACTGGCATCTGTTGGGTGGCCCTCGTCTTCATGGGACCCATCAGAATTCGGTGGCCAATGGATGGGTATACTGCAACCGGCCGGTCGGGCACCCCCCGTCATCAAACCCAACGGTGGGTCTTCGTTTCTATACCCACCGTTTCAACAAATGTCCCATCATTTGCTGGTATTACAACGAACAGACTGTAATTACCTCGGGTACAGCAAACCCCGCCCATCAAAACGGAGGTAATTCGTTTGCCGTAACCGTGGCTATTTGTCAACCGCTGGTTCAGCCACCATAACGTTTGGGCTTTGGACCAGGAATAATCAGGCTTCATTTTTTGGGCACCGCTGGTGGCCGCCTTGGTGGTGGTCATCGTCGGGGCAGACGGAAGGGTATGAGGTCGGTGGTTTTTTTTGTTGGACTTTAATGGACTTTATTCCTCCGGTGAACATCATGGAACTGAATAAAAAGGGGTGCGGAACCGCCTTCGTGTTCCCCCCAGCTGTCCATGCCATCCTACCGACGAGGTTTACACCTCTGTCGTCCCGGTGATGCCCCATACGTACATCTGGTGATGGATTTTCTTCTGTCCATGATGATGAACTTTGGCCTGTTATGGTGCTGAACATTATTTATGATATCAGGTCGCGGTTTACGTGGCGACGATTACCGGAGCCAACGCAGGACAGTAAAAACTCAGAAGCATGAATTTGCTGCCTGGGTTTTTTTCGTCGGGAACGCCAATATCTGGTGGTTCTTTCAAATGGGACCAGTTTGGTCAGGGCGATTGGCGATTGTTGGAGTAATGCAGAGTTTTGCTGTTTTGATGAATCGAAGTATATAGTAGAAATGAGGACGAGCGGGACTTTTCCGGCTCGGCTCGGCTCGGCTCGGCTCGCGAAAAAATGAGGTCGGCTCGGCTCGGCTCGGGAGGTTTTTGAAAGTGGGTCGGCTCGGCTCGGCTCGCCTCGCCAAGCTTGAAATTTAAATTCTTCCGATTGCATCAAATCTTGCTCTTTTCCATGTTGTGTTCGTCAAATTTCTTGAAAACATCGTCTTTTGGGTACTAGTAACAAATTTGAGTTTTTGATGTTTTCTTAATAACTTGAGGTATACTACAATTAGCAAGTTTCATTACTACTACTATCATAAGCACTATAACAGGAATGTAATTTAATATCAGCAAATCTTTACAAAATACAGATGTCAAACCCACAAAAATGCTTTTGCTTTGAAGAAATTCCTAGCAAAAGGACCTAGGAATGAAATAAGACAAAAGTCTTTCTTACTAATAATACATATGCACAATATACAAGCTGACGTCAAGGACAGCCAAACATTAAGAAAAAGTTCGCTTGGGAGGAAATCAAGAAATGTAAAGAAAATTTAAAATTAGGCCGTAAAATTGAAAAATAAACCAAACTAGACTAAATAGGCTTCACTGAATTTGTTAGCCATTTTGTTGGAAGAAGTTCGGAAATATAACCGGAATATTTGGTCGAAATCAAATTTTTGGTTGGGGTCGGCTCGGCTCGGCTCGGCTCGGAGTATCAATTCTCCGGCTTGGCTCGGCTCGGCTCGGGAGAAATTGTTGCCGGCTCGGCTCGGCTCGGCTCGTGAGCCGAGCCGAGCCGAGCCACGAGCCAAAATCCTCATCTCTAATATATAGATTATTTATTGGAATGCATGCAGCTGCTGGTAGATAACTATTGCTCGATTAGACTGAGCATGCTCAATTAGGTTGAGCACAATAAAAAGGAGCACATCATTGAAATGTTTGGAAATTATTTAAATTCAAAAGCCAATTAACTAACAAAATTAGCCTAACTTAGTTATTGTAAACTTCTTCATCTAGATATAGCGCTTCCTAATACGCTCCTGGTTCTTTTGTGAACGTAGACAGTAACATGCTCCAAGGCATTTCCTGATAGACTTTGTGTAACCTTTCAAAGTCAAGTACATACTTAAGGTTTATAGTTTTTGCGATTATAACTACACCTCTTGTGGTTTTAAGACATAGAAGTACTCATCAAAGAAACACATACCTATTAAGACGCAAAATTTAAACTAAAGCCATACCAATCATCAACTCTTAGGAGCCAAAATTGTTGAAAAATTTTAGGAAACAAAATGGTTGAATAATTAGAGTTCATTATTTAGAAGGCAAAACTACGATTTCCGAATTACCACTGCCAATCATAATGTTATTTCCTCAGAAGACAACTGGCTCGAATTTTAAAATTTGGTTTTGTGCCATTTAATTTTATTACTTAATCTTTTTCTTAATTTCCTTTCCTTAAGCAGTCAAACTGTGGTGAATGCGATTTTTTATTTTGACATTTTGAGAACTATGTGTCCATCACCGTTGTAGTGTAAGGAGTAATTATGCAAATTACCCCTATTATTGTCATGTTGGTGTATTTACTTCCGTGTCTGGTTTCTGCTTTCTTTGGCAGCTTACCTGCCTGTATTGATTGCAAATGTCTTATGTGTTTGTCAGCCATTCGCTGGCTGGTGTATTAGCGGCGCTGTATGTCTTCCTAAGCCCCGCCTACTTGGGGGGTCTCCTCTCAAATCTCTAAAACTCGTCAGTCGTCTACTTTTCTATTTACAGAGCGGTGTTCTTTAAGGGCTCTCCGGGATCGCCCTTATAACAGCTTACCTGTTTTGGTGGGTCCCTCCCATTTCCACCTACTCTCCCCCTAATGGGTAACTGTACAGGTATGTTTGAATGTTTGTTCTTATGTATTGTATAACTGGTTTTGACTGTCTGTAAGGGCTTACGCCCACGTATGTACGTACTGTTTATTAAAGCATTTATTTAACTGTGTCTTGTTATATTGGTAGTTAGGTTTAGCTGGTTAGCTTAGGTAGGTTGGATCAACAACTACAACAATTTGGCGAGGCTTCCCCTGCCTGGTTCCTGACCCGACAATTACTTGTCGGGTAGCCAGTTGGTCTACGAATCCTGATTTGGAACGGTTTACACCGGCTGCGCTACATTAGTCTGCCAGGGTGAAAACTGGTCGAAGCTGGTCTTCTCCCTATTTTTCAATCGTGTAAGTTTTGGATTTTTTTCCTGTCTGTGGTGAAGAATTTACCTTTACAGGTAAAATTTCCTTTCGCTTACGCGAACTTATCCTGATCTCCTGCCTTTGATGCTATTTTCCAGCTGCCTACAGACCAATTACTTGGTCTTTTCCTGCCTGCCTATCTACTTACAACTCATCGATTTTTCTCTGGGTCCTATCTATCATCACCAGCCTTACGGCTATACGTATTTATTCACCTTAGTGCACATTTTTTCTTAGGCTGTGGTGTGTTTGTGCAGTACGTATGTACGTATATTTGTGTGGTATACGTGACTTAGTGGGGCCACCAAACTGAGATAGGATTTAGGGACATTTTTGGGGATTTGAGCTAGTTTTACAATAAAAACCATAAGTTTATTTTTACTTTTGTTAATTTTACCCATTGTTATTTTTTCATTGTTTTGCTTATTCCCATTGGTATCTTATGTCCTAATTCTATTTTCTCTTTCAGGTACTCTAGGTTCTTTTCTATCTCACACAATATATTACTCAATTTGGTTACTTTTTCCACCAACGTAGGTATTTTTTTAACAAATTTTGGGGGTACGTACGAACAAACAACTGTGTATTTTTGTCAATAATTTCAGATTTTGGTTTTTTCTGAATATCTGTTGGAGTTACCTCCATAGTCATGAGCCACCAACAGTCGGGATTGCCGATTCTGATTTTTTTGGACGAAAATATCACAATTTGGATCCTCAGAAGAAGTGATTGGTGAGTGAAGCATGAAGAAGCACAGTACGTCCTTGAAGCTGCAGGAAAAGGCCATTCGACTACAGTCGTACTACGAAGGCAAAGCCCACGGGTGTTTGACCCAAAGCTGCATGGGTTGCCTGTCTACTCGTCATTTTGGCCTGGTGTAGATCCTCAAATCACCAGGTGACCCCAGCGGTCACCTATGATCAGGGTCGTTACCGACCAGTTCTGTATTGGCCCATTCGGCCTCGGTTGATCGGAAACTGCAGGAAGACAGAACATCTGGATTGGCCTGGTTCACCAGCTGGATCAGAAGAAATCGGCAGTGGCTTTACAGCCCACGTGCAAGCCGATGAGCCACCACCTGGAAGTCCGCAGCTATGGTTGATCCATCACATCTGGAATTAGAAGTTGACCGGTTACCCGGTCTGCTCAGCTCAGCTTGCTCGGGGGTGATGTGGAATGTCCCTGGCCGATTCCAACTCAAACCTGGTGGTGAACGATCTGGCCCATGACTAGGGTCATTTTACCTATTTCCTGTGGTTAGTCCCTCCAACCGGTGGGATATCGGTTGTGGACCTGGACATTTTTTCCGGTCTCCGCGGTGCCGAATCGAACAATTATTTGAACTGGCATCTGTTGGGTGGCCCTCGTCTTCATGGGACCCATCAGAATTCGGTGGCCAATGGATGGGTATACTGCAACCGGCCGGTCGGGCACCCCCCGTCATCAAACCCAACGGTGGGTCTTCGTTTCTATACCCACCGTTTCAACAAATGTCCCATCATTTGCTGGTATTACAGCGAACAGACTGTAATTACCTCGGGTACAGCAAACCCCGCCCATCAAAACGGAGGTAATTCGTTTGCCGTAACCGTGGCTATTTGTCAACCGCTGGTTCAGCCACCATAACGTTTGGGCTTTGGACCAGGAATAATCAGGCTTCATTTTTTGGGCACCGCTGGTGGCCGCCTTGGTGGTGGTCATCGTCGGGGCAGACGGAAGGGTATGAGGTCGGTGGTTTTTTTTGTTGGACTTTAATGGACTTTATTCCTCCGGTGAACATCATGGAACTGAATAAAAAGGGGTGCGGAACCGCCTTCGTGTTCCCCCCAGCTGTCCATGCCATCCTACCGACGAGGTTTACACCTCTGTCGTCCCGGTGATGCCCCATACGTACATCTGGTGATGGATTTTCTTCTGTCCATGATGATGAACTTTGGCCTGTTATGGTGCTGAACATTATTTATGATATCAGGTCGCGGTTTACGTGGCGACGATTACCGGAGCCGACGCAGGACAGTAAAAACTCAGAAGCATGAATTTGCTGCCTGGGTTTTTTTTCGTCGGGAACGCCAATATCTGGTGGTTCTTTCAAATGGGACCAGTTTGGTCAGGGCGAGAATGAAGGAACAACCAACATCGACCGGCTAATGGCCGAATTACGGATGGGAACCCCTCTGGTTGTTCTGACGGTCAGAAATTGATCCTTTCAACCGCAGTGGATCATACCGCCACGTTTAACGCTAGCAAACATCAAACTGTTGATCGACGAACTCGATTGGGGTGCAAACCTCCCGAATGCCCGCCGCTCCAACAGACGCTTAAGAAGAATCTTCCGGTGGACCCCAGCGAGGCTAGTGTCACGAAGTCTGGCAAGCCCCGGCCTCGTGACACGAGCCCTGGGGACCGCCCTATGACGAAGAGCTGTCAGTGAGCCTTTACAGGCAAAGCAGCTTCTGCGAACCAGGAAGCCTTTGGTCCTCAAGATCCAATTCCGAAATCGACCTTACGTCGTTCGGATCAGAGACAATGGGGATCTCTTGATATTTCGATGACCCCACCATCCCTTCAGCATCCGAACTGTTGACAAGGGTCAACCCTATTTTATGGACCGTGGCGACCTGGCCGCTGATATGATGCTAGCATATTGGGACTATCTCGTTGGCGCTCAGATCAAATTTTGAATGGAAGGACTGACGTTTTAACGAACAACTACGCGTCAAATGGAAGTTACGAAATTTGCGTCGGTGCATTTGGTTGACCATGCACCGGAATGCGAAGCGATTCCGGATGCGGTCTTGTTGGCTTTACAGCCTCCGTCGAGTGACGTTCGCACCTGAAGCGGGCTCTATTAAAAGCACCTTACGTGCTGGTTCGCGTGGACTCTGTCTTAGCGTTAGCGTTGGTGGATATTGGAACCTCCGCATTACGGATGTGGGGGATCATTCTATTGGAACGCGATGAATTTCATCGTGCTCTACCGATTGGGTTCTCCATGCCGCTTATTTCTGGCCGCCGGTGGAGGCAACTCCCTGACGATTCTTTGTCAGTGCCAACTGACCTGTGTCTAATAAATTGGAACCCGATGTACAGCCTTTTGGTAGTTCCGAACCTCCAGCAGGAGTAGTCAAGGACTCTCGTGCTGACTTGGTCGTCTCGATCCACTCACGCTGGGGTACAACGAAGCGTCTGGTGGTAATCGATGGATGCTTTCAACCGGGCGTGGTTACGGCCAACGGTTCCCGATGCGTCTGGGATCACGTGCACCCTTTTTCCCGGAGCAGGAACAGTACGTCTAAGGCTGTCGGTTGAAAGGCAGCCCGACGGTCTTTGGCCCATTGGTTGCAACATCCTCCTACTTGGCCGACGTGGGTATATAACGGGGTAGTCGATAGTCAACGGGCTTACCCTCCAGCTAGCATTTTTGGGTAAACCCCATGGTCTTGTATATCCGCGTATACAATGGTGGAAGACCACGTGTTGACCTCACCCAAGGTACCAGGTAATGGGTGGAGCGACTCCCGTTCGGCAGGAAGGAGAGAAGAACGTCCGACGTTGATGGTGATGGAGACCGGAAATGGATTTCCTGTCAGTCCTCACTTTCTCATCTGGTGTTTTGGAGACCTGGCTCGTTTCTGCCCGGCCAGGGGACCACACCAGTTGGATGAGTGAACTCACGCGGAACAGTTCTAAACTTATCCTTTGGATCAGTCCCGGAAAACACAGACAGATGAGATCAAAGTTGGGCCCGTACACCCGGTTCACCAAGTCATTCGCCATGAGGTTCGCCAACTACTACACCGTTCTGTGATCCAAAGCAGCCCATTCGGCACTGACACTGTTGTTCGTGAAGAAGACGACCTGGATCAACACTTCGTTGGGAATTCGGCGGACGTCCTTACGCCACGTCTAGGTCCGATCCACGAAGAAACGGTACGGGATTTTGAGACAAACATGGAATTCGTTATAGTTGACGCGCATGAAGAAATGAAGAACCGCTTCAAGGACTTACTCCTTGAGCTCTACGACATCAGGCAGAAGTCTGGAAGCAAGTTCACTCCTTTGCGATCAATCGCCCAAGGCTTGTCCGTCTCCTTGCGTCCTCGTCAGCAATTAGGACGGTTCTGCGCTAGTGGCTCGGCTTCGCAACGGACCAGCTATACTTCAGCGCATCATGAAGAAGATTCTGACGGGCTTACTCGTCTATCCTGATGATTTTCTCTTCCCGTCACCGTTCATGTCGGAGTATCTACTGATGTCCCGCATGTTGTTCCATACCGGATCAAAACCGGAGAATTGCATTTTCCGGACGAAAGTCCCTTCGTTTAGGGCATATCGGCGGTCTGGAAGGCATCTCGGTGGAGTCAAGTGTGCAGCCGTGGCGAAGCTGCTCCACTCCGACGGATATCAAAGGCGTAAAAACGTTTCTAGGACTCGGTTGCTACGATCGTCATTTTTGCGGCGGAATATGCCCAAATAGCGGCCCATCTAATGAATCTTCTGAGGAAGGATCGGTGGTTGAAGAGACCGAGTTTTGAAGCCGGCGTCGATGCCATAGAGAAACAAGAAACCGGCGCGGCCGACCGCGTGGAACCACAAACAGCGGCTTACGCCGGCCAGGGTTAATTTCTTCTAAAAGAAAAACACGGTCACCTATCTGAAAGGACCTGGAGTCGTTTGGGCTCGATTTCCGCTTGTCTGGATGGTGGTTGCTGATCTTTTCGGCGCTGGATCCGGACTGGCCCTGAAAAACAGATCTGACGGCACTATGTACCCCCTGCCCGTTGCTTCTCCATCAACGATCTGGTAGCACCCCCTACCTGGAAACGTGAGCAGCGGCTGCCCCGAGTTTCAGCTGCTGTTCGACCTTCTAGAACGCAATGTTCTACCGGAGGATGGTCTATTAGCGTGTTGCTTGAAGAAACTCCGGACCCTTTACTTCATCCAAAATGGACTTCTCCTCCGATGGCACCGGACGAGCGGGGTCGTCGACGAGGTACGCATCTAAGGTCATTGCGGTACCGAAAGCTGATCGGGAGATGATCCTAGATGAGGTTGGTCTAGGTCTTACGGTTGGTGACCATCGCAACCATATGGCCGACTCTGCGAGCCTGGCCTCACGTTACCGCTGGTTGACTATGGCTCAGGATCTCGCCTTCAACTGTGCACATGCGTGCGCCACATCCAACCCTGGGTCTGGTCGTCCACAGACTGGGTTGTAGAACGAAATCCGAGTGTATCGTTCCCTATATCTGGTCAATTTGGACGTCTGGCCATGCGCGAAGAACTCCACGACTGTGGTAGCGCTTGCATTCGGCCACCGTGGATCTCTTCACCCGGTGCCGAGGCATGTGCCTTGAAGCAGTGGAAATGGTCGCCAACGACTTTCAATAGAAGTGTGATCGTGGCGCCAACTCTCATGCTGCAATGGACCATGGGACACGTTTCCTGCTAAAGTTGTTGACGGCACTTGGCAATGTTGGTAGATTGAAGCATGCCTGGAGTCTTCTACCAAGAAGATACGGAATCGGATCCACTCCCAGTCAGGCATGAATGGTCATGCAAATGGTTACAGGGGTTACCCCCTCAGGCTGATGCCAGAATTCCAGCGGAAGAAGACATCAACTTCCTTATCTGGACAATTGGTTTCTCACTGGAAGCAATTCTCACTGGAAGCAAAGAAACATTCACATCGAAGAATTGAAACCATCTTGAAGCTCGAGGTCAAGATATCTTCATTTCCAGAAAGGTGATCCATCAGGTAGTTGGGTCTTGATCACATCCAGCTTACCTGGTCAATTAATTGCAGCTTACCAGTTCTGAGTTTCAAGCCAATTTTCTGTATCTTTTCAGCTTAGCCTGAGTAGATTAGCCCAACACTGTGCCTTATTGCGACAATTACTTGCCATCTTATGCCATGTCAATCAGCAAGCAGCAGGGACAATTGTCTGGAGCCGGTCAACCTGGTCAACCACCAGTGGATTTGAATCGTCTCTCCACTTTTCCGCCAACAGGTGGTTATGTAATTGTGGATCAGGAGCTGGCTTATCCAAACGCCGTTTGGGCTCCAGCCAAGACACTCGGATGTCGTTTTCTCTTTTCATCGCGCCTCCAAATCCTTCCAGTCTTGGTTCCGTGACTACGCTTTCTGGACTGTCTCAGACGTCTAGCGGTCCGCTTTACAGCGTTGTGACCAATGCCAACCGTACAGTGGCGGCGGTAGCACTGCCGCTCCAATCCCACATGCGGCCAGTTGCCCAAACTCCTCCGCCATCGGGAATTTCCCCACATCCTGTGGACCTCCCGATCTCTCTGGCTGGAGCAGTTTCAGAGGCTGAAAGGTTTACACCACCAAGCCAATGAGGGAACTGAGCCGGACCGGCAGAGCTCGACCCCTCCATCAGGTCAATTGGACATTGGTCAGCGGTCTCGGCCATTGCCGGCAGCGACTGGGACGTCATCTACGGGGACAATTTCTACACCTCATGGAGCTGCTAGGCCAGAGTCACATCAGAAACGTCCAACGGTGACTGCAACTGGAATCGTATTGGTAGGTCCGCTGGAAACTCCTCGTCAAAGCTTCG
>JASAND010007082.1:0-11618 GCA_030248195.1 Trissonchulus latispiculum | reverse complement strand
GGAGTAGAGCTAGAAGGAAAAGTAGATGTGTGTTCCATCAGTAAGCATTAGTAAAGCACTGAGACGTTCTAGCTTCGTGAATGTGCCAAGCAAATATTTACTGTGGAGCTCAGGAACAAACTTTTTCTGTGCTAACTTGCGTTAGATTAGCAAAATTTACTTCAGGCGGCTTTCCATAAAGATCTTTCCCTACCAAAAGTGACTTACTAAACATCACAGACAAGCTTCGTGCCCAGGTTCATGACTGACCCAGTTGAAATAACTGCTTAAAATGCTGTGGGAGCTTATTCGCCGGGACCGTTATGTTTTTAACCCCATTATATTGATACTTATTATGTATTTATTTTACTGGTTCACATTACTCCTGCTGTTCGTAGACATAATGTTGTATTTACTTATGTTAACCATCCTTGGGTTATTTATGTGCTAATAGCTATTTGTCGGGTCACCATCTTTTCTAACAGCTGCAACTTTCAAAATTTCGGGTGGAGGAAAGTGTAACGACGTCTTGGCGTTAGACGTATAAAAACATTAGAAAAGAAAAAACGTAGTTGGGTTAGATTCGATCCATGACTGGAGGATTAGCGTTATTGATTGTACATCTCAAGTAGTGGTGTGCCTAGTAAACGTGCTGTGTAGCTGCGTCTTTGGAAAGTCATTGGACAGTTTGAAAAGACATTATCTTGGGGCTAACCCAGGTAACAACTGGACAGCCGGTTGCAAGCATCAAAAGGTCCAGTCTCAGCAACAAGGTCGTCTACACAGGTTTCCCAACAAACGCAACAGAATCAGCATCAGCAGGAACAGCTTCCACAACAGTAAAGTCTTGATTTTAGACCGGTTGGAAATTAAGGATTTGTAGTTTATATTTCAAGTGGGCAGGATTAAAACAATGTAGAGGAAGACTTCAATCGAAGCTGCTGTCAATAACCGGAGTGTGACAGCAGACAAGCTCTCTGTTATCATCTGTAGGTACATGCTATGTCCGCTAACGGCTGCCCCCCCACAAACGTGTATGCTCTCTTCAAAGAAATTCGCACGCTATCTTTACGTGTTAATGTTCGAAGCAGACGAACATTGAACCAACTGAGTAGTTGTGTTTTCGAGATTTACACATAAAAATAGCGTGCGAATTTCTTTGAAAAGCACATACACATTTGTGGGGGGGGGGGTCAGAAGTTAGCGAACATAGCATGTAACTACAGCTGATAACAGAGAGCTTGCCTGCTGTCACACTCTTATATATTATGTACTCTTGATCTTACTATGGTGCGACAGCAATAACCGTACATCTGACTAACTTGGGGGTTCATACTTTCTGTCCTTAACCTGCTTTTCTCCGCCTCTTTTCCGTATTTTTAAACGGTCTGCGGAGAGCAGCAACGTAATAGTCACAATGTGTGCCGTTGTTGCTAGATCCTTCTCAAAAGAAAGAAATGGCAAAAGTGGATATGTTGTATACGGAGCCCTTATCACCGGTGAACGAAGAACCCCACCAGACACCGCGTATTCAGCATCTTATTTAGAGCCTACTTTGCCGTCCTATAATGATGTTAAGCAAAGTAGTGGTCTCATTGTTAAAAAGAAGGAAAATTCGATTTCCGACCACCAGCAGCACCAGGAAAACAACTGTGGGGATTCTCGTTATCAGCATCAAAAGGTCCAGTCTCACAGGTTTCCCAACAAACGCAGCAGCAGGAACAGCTTTCACAACAGTAAAGTCTTGATGTTAGACCGGTTGGGAACCAAGGATCTGCAGATGATATTTCAAGTTCAAAGACCGTTCAATCGAAGCTGCTGTCAATAACCGGGGTCCTGGAAGCTACAGCAAACGTAAATCCAAGTATGTAACAAATTATAATTTGTAGTACTATTTAAGAAAATTCAGAGTGGGAGGGAAGCCAGGGGTGAGCCGTTAGCGAGCTTAGATAACATAGATAACATAGAGCTTGCCTAGTGGCATACTCTTATAATTATGTACTCTTGGTAACAGTAACAGTAACAGTAATAACTCTACTTTTCAGAGATGAAATTACGTTACTGGTATCTCTAGATTTTATTAAAGTGAACAAGGTTTATCACCGCCTGCGCCACTGTTTTATTTCCTAGAACAGTTCGCAGAGAGTGAATTTGTTAGAACTGTGAAAGTTGTTATTAATTTTAAATCTACCTCATCATCATAATTATGTTTGTAATGTTGAGTTGTTAATGTCATGCTTAATACTATAAACATTAAATTAAAACTTGACACAATTTGAGCAATTGGTAATAAATTGTCAAATGACAAACAAACACTACCAATGGATTTGAGAAACGATTGAATCCTACCTTCTCTTCAAATGTTTGTAATAAAAAGAATGAGCTATTTCTTCCAAGCTTAGAAGTTTGCTATTAAGATTCCTGGGTTTCTGGGCCACTTGCATTCCTCAAGTGACCCAGAATCGCCATATGTCTACTACTGACCTTCTCTCACATGTTTGCTGCCTACCTTCTAACAACACTCATTCACATCAATTCAGGTTTCAAAACACATCTTGTGCAGAGCTAGAATTTCTGGATTAAATTGCGAGTAGCACATAAATAGTATTCCTACGACAGTAGTAGTAAAGTTTTACTATCTGCAAGCATTCAGAAAGCTAACCATATTAAGTGCTAATTTTGTCAAAAAGCTGTTTCACAACCTTCAAAGTTGGGCACTCATTATTGAATCGAAAGTCTGCAAAAGGAGGGGGCATTTTTCTCCGTTTCTAGCCAATATTGTGGTAAAAACAAATGCTTCATGTTTAAATTTTTCAACTATAACCGTCTCTCATTGATGCAAAAAGTCAATTTTTGAGATTTCCAATCTATAGATACGTTGAGTATCATTTGACAGCTAGCAATGAAATGAACAACTTTGCTAATAGAACTATGTGTTAAATGTAGTTTGGGCAGGCTAGATCGAGTCAAACGTACAGTACGTCGAAATGTATTAAGTTCAGTTATTGCTAACGACTAGTTCGTTGTTTTGAAGCACTTGTATGACTAAAATATTAACCAATTATTCACAGCACTTTTGCTGTTTAAGTCAGCCCACATGGAGACGCGAAAATGAGTGAAATCCGCAAATGTCGATATTAGACCAACGCAACCCCCCTTCCAGTGTATCTGCCTAAATTTCGTTTTTAAAAATGGTCATTCTTTATGTTCTTAACCTTTTTAATCTTCGATTTTAACTTGAAATGGATTAACTAACTCAATTCAAACTTGGTTTAAATCAACTGCAAACGGCGTATGTTCTTAAGCAACGTTGTATGTTCGTAAGCAACCTTAAAAGAAATTATATAGGATTATGAGTGGGAAGGTATTCAGAATTAAAAAGTTTAAGATAATTAGTAACGCAATTAAATAGCAATACTAATATATAGTTTACCTGTATGGTCATACTATCACTAGAATCTCGGTTCTTGCCAATAACGAATCTAAAATGTCGTATAAGAACCGAAAAGGCGGAGCAAGTTTCGTGATCACTACCACTTTGATGATGTTTTGTTTTTCTACAATAACAATGTCAATGCCATATGCTACAAGACAGTAAAAGATGAATGTACCAGATGGAAAAGGCCATTCTCTAAACTATCCGACAGACTTCTTTGCACCATGGGCAATTGACGTGACCGGATGCTATGACGAACAGACAGCCTGGCGTCAATTCATTCATTCCTGACAAAGCCTTGCCGTTGACCTGCAAGCTGTCGTAATTACAGGAGGCCTCTAAATCGTGACACACCACACAGATGGGGGGTTACGTGACACCTGGTAGATTACTTTCTGCTCGTATTCCGCCACAGAAAGTAATTGCCTAAACCAAACAGCAATATTTTCCATCTCAGAATGAAGGCAAAAGTAGCGAAAACGATAGCAGCAACCCACTGACGTGTTAAAGTGAAACACTGGACATCATTCGAATTTTCAAACGAGTTTTCATAGTTTGCGTTTTTCAAATTTGACAGCAATGAGATTGCGCTTATTACTTAATAATAATCAATCTTATACACAGTGCAGCAGATTACAGCAGTTCCCAAGTTATTGCTAGAGAAATTGAAAGATTTCATATAGGATAGGCAGTCAAAACGAAGTAATCGTAAGAATCGTAAGCAACCTTAAAAGAAACTATGGCTTGTAGGAATTTGGTGGGGCCCCAAAAATTGGAAGAGAAAATTAATCCTTTAATTGCTCTCCTGCTGAAACGTTGGTCTATATTAAAGAGAACTGGAAAGGTCAGACTTCAAGGTCAATAGTGCGGGGGCCTCATCAGATTCTTTAACTTTAACTGTAAAGTGAGCACAAAATATTGAAACTTTATATATCAGTAACTTATACATTCTGAGGTTTTATTATAAAAATATAATAATTTGACAATAAATAGCTAAAGCCTGTTTATAATACAGTAAACGTTTAAGTTTCTATATTAAATTGTGCTAAGTTTAGTTTTAAATTTAAAGAAACAATTTTCTGAATGTTTTAATAGGTGCGGACCAGTTACAGTAGAATTCCTATATAATCCAAGCAACTTAAAACAAAACTAATTTGATTTGCTTATTAAGTTTTCCTTTTCAATTCAGCAAGACAGACAGCTTAAATTGCACAATTGTTTGTCAAGTATTTGAGCAATTCAAATTCCAATATTGCAGTTGTCTGTATTTTGGACGTTTCTACTAACTTTGCATTTAAAGAATCTGATGGGGCCCCCACACTATTGACCTTTACTGACCTCTCCACTTATCTATAATAGAGACCACTGTCTCAGCAGGAGAGCAATTAAAGGATTAATTTTCTATTCCATTTTTGGGAGCCCCAACAGATTCTTACAAACCGAAATTATATACCATATTAGGATTATGACTGGGAAGGAATTCAGAAATAAAAACCTTAAGATAATTTGTAAGGCAATTAAATAGCAACACTAATATATAGTTTACCTGTATGGTCATACTATCATTAGAATTTCGGTTCTTGCTAATAACGATACTCGATATTGAAAACCTTGGCCAATTCAAGATATTATATTTGAGCGCTGACGTACTTCTTCTTTCCGATGTCTTTTTAAGTATGCGCCAAATTTGCCCTTCAAAATTATGGTCTGGAGCCGGCACACTACTTTACGCGTGGGATGCTTGCCTAAAAATGACACTGGTATGGCTTGAGCTACCTGAGGATCCCGATATGTATTTGTTTTTTAAAAAGGAACACGAGGAGGAATCTCCGTGATGTCCCACTTATTTGTCAAAGCCAACAACCCTCATACTTCCAATTATGACTCAAATAATCCAATCTCAAGGATCATGCATCTGGGCGCTAACAACTCATATGGGTAGACTATGGTTCCAAAATGGCCTGACAAAGGTTTTCGCTGGCTAAGTCGCCATGAAATAGATCTGCTTAACCAATCTGATAAACAAACTTGTGGATATGTGCTTGCAGTCGATCTTGACTATCCTCCACAGCTCCATGATTCCCACAATAATTACCCACTAGCCCCTGAAAGACTCAAAATCACTGCTGAAATGCTAAGTCCCTATGCTGAAGCCTTATCTAAGGACCTCGGCACTGGCCTAAGCGAAATCGCAAAACTAGTGTCAAATCTGTTTTCCCAAACCAAATACATTGTCTATTACCGAAATTTAAGACTTTATCTTCAACTATGACTTAAGCTGACCCATGTCCACAGAGTCCTTCGATTTGAACAAAAAGCCTGGATGAAGGCGTATATTATGTTTAATACTGAAATGTGGGAAAATGCGAAAAGCGAGTTTGAAAAAGTTTTATTCAAGCTACTAAATAATGTCGTTTTAGGGAAAACCATGAAAAATGTGCGAGTTTATTAATCTGTACAGCTTGAGACTACGGAGCGAAAATTGGTTGAATTGGCTGCTAAGCCTAAAATTGATCGTGTTGCAATTTTGCTGAAGACTTAGTTGCTATATCCATGAATAGGGTTTCTGCAAAGTTATGTAAACTAATATATGTTGGATTTAGTGTCCTTGATTTGTCCAAATATCTCATGCATGATTTTCACTATAACTATTTTTCAGATAAATATGGTAAACAAGCTCAGCTGATACTACTGATATTTACTGATACTGATTCATTGTGCTATTATATTCACACTGATAATGTGTATGTAATAATAATAATAATAATAATAATAATAATAATAATAATAATAATAATAATAATAATAATAATAATAATAATAAACTTACAAAGTAAAATGTTACAATGTAAGTAATAATCTGCATAAAAATTCAATGTAACATTTAGACTAATTTTTTTCGACAGCTATGTAATTAACCTTAAACTAGGAAAATTACAAATACATTCAAAGACATACAGGCAGTCTTCGCTTTGGCCCTCCCTTGAAAAATTTCCGAAAAATAAGAAAAAGACCCCATTTGAATTGATTGCTTAATCCTGAAAAAAATACTACCTTACTTCAAAATTTAAAACTTTTTCGGGTTAGCTGGAATGTTTCAATTAGATTTAATTAGTTTTAATTGAAATGTTTTTCTAACAAATAAAGTTGAGACGCAAATTTGGTATTTAGATCATATATATATACAAGGTGAATCCAGCCTAGGAAAAATTGAAACAACTTCAGGAACAAAGCCTGCCTGCCTCTGTTCAAAACAACTCCTCGCCTCCAAACAACACTGCCTCTGCTTTTGATCGACTTAAAATAGCCTTCAAGTACTATTATTTGGGAATTAAATCTTAAAACTCTAATGCTTAAAATTATGCAAGAACTTGAATAGTATTATAAAGATTGCTAAATCTTATCGAAACAGTTTTGTACTAGAGATGAGGATTTTGGCTCGCGGCTCGGCTCGGCTCGGCTCGGGCTCGGCTCGCGAGCCGAGCCGAGCCGAGCCGACAACAATTTCTCCCGAGCCGAGCCGAGCCGAGCCGGAACATTGAAACTCCGAGCCGAGCCGAGCCGAGCCGACCCTATTGAAAAATTTTAAGTTCACTGTAATTACTTGTTAATTTGTTCAAACAAAATAGCCAGCAAATTCTGTTTTCTGTTTTCAACTTTGTCGTCTAATTTTCCGTTTTCCTTGTCTTTATTCATATCTTATTTCCACGCCAACTTAGTTTAAACGTTAGGCTGTGCTTGAAGTAAACTTATGTATGGTGTAGTTAGAAAGAAACATTTTGACTTAATTATTTCAATGTGTCATATTTGGTAAATATTACAATTAAAATTTGCATTGTCTTACTACTGCGGCTTTGGGTTTTTGTAGTAATTTATTACATAGCAGAAAAGGTTGTTAAACTTCTGATTATATACCAGAAATACTTACTATTTAGGGTTTAAAATTATTTTGCGTAATTACAATTGACTACGATTATGACAACGATCGGCAGAGAGCAATTAGAGGATTAGAAATTTTTTTAAAATTTAAAAATAATGCAAAAGAATTCTGAATTTTATTGTTGAGTTCTCAAGCATTTTGCAGTTTATCAGATTATGCCTTTTCCAAAGACTGCGGAAAACAAAAAGTTTATTTCTGATTTTTTCGGCGTTTATCCATGGCTCCTTTCCATATTGTATACATAGAATAAAATAATAAATTTTATACAAAACAAGCATGAATGGGTGCCCGCCCACTATCGTAGAATATATATACATTTGCCAAATATCAATATAATTAAACCTTATAATCGTGGACTCTGCAGCTCGCAAGTGTCTCGGCAATAATGGAATTTTGGTGATTCACACTAATACACAAAAGCTAGGCAGCTGTTTTCAGGCCTTTTGTCTAAGACAACGTAGAAAATCCACAATTCGGTGCAATCGGTCAAATTTCAAATTTCAAGCTGGGCGAGCCGAGCCGAGCCGAGCCGACCCGCTTTCAATATTCTTCCGAGCCGAGCCGAGCCGAGCCGGGTATGACCGCGAGCCGAGCCGAGCCGAGCCGACCTCACTTTCTCGCGAGCCGAGCCGAGCCGAGCCGGAAAATCTCGGCTCGTCCTCATCACTATTTTGTACTTCCAAAACTAGAATTCTAAGAGTGTGACAAGCGTCACGCTCTTAGTTATCAAGCGAAAAACATCATCTGCACAATAACGGCTGACCCCCACAACTGAGTATGTGCACTTCAAATATTTTTGCCCGCTATGCCTACGTTCTAAATAGTCAGTTGGTTCAATGTGCGTCTGTAGCGAGCTTTAGAACGTAGGCATAGCGTGCAAATTTCTTTGAAGTGCACATACTCAGTTGTGGGGGGGGTCAGCCGTTATTGCGCAGATGATGTTTTTCGCTTGATAACTAAGAGCGTGACGCTTGTCACACTCTTATGTACTCTTGGTCACAGCAATACAAAACTAAAATTGTACGAGGGAGGCCATACAAAACTAGAATTGCACTATATGGTACATTTTTAAGCTACATACATAATTTTAATTTTTATTTAAAATGTTACTTTTTACACTAGAAGTGTCTAAACATTTGGGACAGTATGTTTGATTAGACATACAAAAATGGAATAGCTGTCCCACATAAAAAGTTTGTCATATTATCATGTAGGTTTACCAGAATACAAAAAATTAAAACGCTGGTTTTAATAAGATATTTTTGAATTCTAACTTCAATTTTTTCAAATTCTAAAATTTAACATTTAAGCACTTCAATTTTTAGATTAAGTGATGCTGAATTGGTTGCATCTAACTTCTGCTGTCAAAACACATTATTTTTTCACCGTCACTGAGCCGCGTGTTTTATGTATGGGGTCGTGATGGGACCGTGTTACCGTGTTTTATGCACGGGGCCATAATGGAGCCGTGTTTCATGCGGGGCTGGGGCCCCGAACGGGGCCGGGGCAGGGGCCGTGTTCTGTGCACTGCACACCCTAATTTTGACTTTTAAGATTCCAAAATTCGGGCTAAAAATTGTCAAAAAACTACAAAAGTTTGGTCCCGGTCGGTGCCGGGGCTTAACCACCGAGACTGACATCCGCACCAAAGCCCAGGTGCATCCCACCCACCCTAACTTAATCCACCAGTTAAGTTTAAATTTTAAACTTTTCCAAAAAGGTTTAATACTTTTTGGCGAACTTCAGCAATTTTTATTAATTTCCTTATTTCAGCAACACGTATCAATACACTATTAGGTAAAGTAGTTTAAAAACTTTAACTAAAAGTTTATTTTTAATCATTAACATTTTTAATAAATTTAACAGCGTAATAATCTCACATCGTTAGAAGAATTTTGCTGGTATCTTGCGAGTATCAGTTGACTGCGGGCCGCGAGCCGCGAGCCGTGAGCCGCGGGGCGGTTTTCGCAACATGCTTGCTAATAGCATTTGGATAGTAGAATTATGCTGTAAACTTGTCTATATATGTTCATTCGCTGCAAATGTATAGCTTCTGCTATCCAACAGTGGGTGGACAAAGGAAGCCACAAGTCACAACGAAAAATCAATATTTTTCAGCAAAGACAAACTACTCAAACAGCCCGGAAAGCCCGAGAGGCCCGAACGGCCCGAATGGCCCGAGACGGGCCAGACTCAGCAGAGAACTCGGGCCGTGCTCGGGCCGGGCCATCTCATTAAAAACTCGGGCCGGGCCGGTGTAGGGCCGAAAAGCCCGCGCCGAAAGCCCGCTTCACGGCCCTGGAACAACCATACTTGCGGGTAGCGGGGCGGGTATACATCAACGGGGTCCGATTCTGGGGGGTCTACCCCGAAATTAGCAAAAATTGCGAATTTTTAACGTTTTTGACCAAAAATCAGTAATGACTATTTTTAGCGATTTTTAAGAAATTTTTTTAAAAATCGCTAAAATTTGCTAAAAAATTAGCAATTTTCAGTGTGAATCGCTGAGGGGTCTGCCCTTTTTTGCTTTATGGACGAAAGGGTCTGCCCTTTTTTCCTTTTCGCTGAGGGAGTCTACCCGTTTTCTGTCTGCACCCCCATTTCCCCTCCCACGTTATCCTATGGGGCGGGGCGAATCGCCAATATGGTTCCCACTTCCAACTCTGCATCGACCGCTCGGGCCATGCGGGTAACAAAATTCCCCCCCCCCCCCAGCCCTGCGAGTGCCCACGGGCTCGCATACAACTTTGCGACAGAGTCACATACTGGCTAGAAGATAGAAATGAGCAAGGAGATGAAAGAAGACGTGCAAGCCACCTTGCCCTTTTTTTCACAGTTACCCAGTGATTATATAGTGGCGTTCATAAAACAAATGTTTGCTGCCTCTATATTAACAGAAGGTGAGCTGATCCTAAAAACGTCCACAGTATCCAAGTTTGCCTAAGGTGTAAGATTGTTAAAATAGTATTCAATTCTACGAGATTATAGCAGGCTGTTAAAATACTGTAATTACATACTGTAACGATATCGTAGCGGGTACATAGCTATTGCAGCATGGTTTGAATACCTCCTTTAGTCTTTGTTCCCAAAAAGCACAAGTTCGCAAGCATTATCTGTACAGACTCATAAAAATCCAACAGCTGTAGGCTATGATGAGTTCTGCTTAGACTGACTGGAGCTATCATGAACAACTTTGATGAACTTTGAACAAGCATACGACTCAAGTTTTGAAAACTACTCGAGTGTGCTTAATATATATGATTGTTGGCCCTGTTAAAAGACTTTTCATGCGTTCCTGTCATTCTATCTCTCCCACCAGTCATGTCTATACGTATTATAGAGCGCAAAGTTAATCTCTTTAATAAACAAACTGGTGTTTGTCTGTTTTCCTAGCTTTTCGTTTACATTTACGTTTTAGTGTGGATAACCCTAGGCACCTATTCTTAAGCATATGATAACATTTACAAAGGGTGCAAATTTGCTTCAACTAGGGCCACTAAAAGCTTCGGCTTAGTCCCTTATGCGCTTCATGGTTTGTTATGCAATAAGTTTTAAACAAATTCCATTCCTGACAGCTAATGAACTTTACTGACAGGACAGGTTAGTGCTGTCGTTGTCTTCTTATATTTTTCATTTAAAGTGGGTTTATTGTTTATGCAGGTAGGTACAATAAAAAACTTTCACTTTCAAGGGAGCAATTTTTCCTCCTCTAAATGATTGATGGGTGATTTCAAGTGTAGTGCATCGTTTGGACTGTAGTTCCCATCGTCTCTACACCCGCTTAGGGCAGCAATCAGTCGGCCCTTCTTTCTTTATTCTATCCTACTTTATTCTTTTATTCATGTGTATTCATCCATTATCTTTCTGATATACTTTATTCTCAGAACTCAAACAAACACGATTTAACTCAAACTAGCGCAATATAATATATTACCTTAGTAGGACCATTTATATAGCAATTTGAAATTATTCAACTGTTTACAATTTTACAAATGACAGCTAACAGGGCAGTAAGATTTATGTCACTCCAAATGCTAAATTGCCTTGTACTGTTAACAAACGCTGCAGTTGGAATGGAAATGGAACCTTCAAAAAACACATATATATGAATATGGTTTAAATTCAATCTGTAACCAGTTACGGTGTTTGCTATGATCAACAAAGGGTAACATAGGTCTAAGACACTTTGCTCGCTTGATTTGTTGAAACTTTCATTACGTAATCCTTTACGTTTTAGCTTTTGGGTAGCTTAATACGTAACTG
>JASAND010007081.1:0-14986 GCA_030248195.1 Trissonchulus latispiculum | reverse complement strand
TAATTACACTATCAATTCTGTGTGTGTTTATAAAATCTGATTTTAATTTTAAATTTAAATTTAAATTTAAATTTTAGTCAGAACGAGGTTCCTCAGCGCTGAGCGCTCAGCATCGAGCCTCTGTAGAGTCGGCCATGCCACGAAGCGCTTCCGTGCCCCCCGGAAGGTGAGTCTGCAAAAAACATACTTTTAATAGAACTACTTTTAAAAGACTCTCTTCGTAAAAAAACAATGTAGCTGTGGTGGTGGTAGATAGATTTAATGGTTGTGGTTATTTTGTAGCTAGCCAATAACAGCTTTATAATTTGCTATTCGTTTTTACTGCTACGTACTTATGCTCGTAGATTAGATGTCTAGTTTTTATGGTGATGGACAAATTCAGTAGTACTACCAAAATTGCTTCCGGTTCGCCCCCTTCCCTATTTTTTGGATTACCCGCTTCCAGATTCTGGCTTTCCCCTACCCTAGAACGCAAAGTTGCCCTAACAGTTTTAGTCATAGAGAAATAATCAAAAACGCCTGCCTGCAGTCACTAAGGCCGAAGCCTTGGTCCGAACAGGAGAGAGCCAATGGTCGCTGTGAGCGCTCTTACCCAGAGTGAACTAGTCTCTGGAGCTCCTGCCTGGTTGTCCAAGAAGAGTACAGCCACCTCGGCTCTATCTGTGCTGCAACATAGCCTAAGAAGGTTTTATCAAAACCTCTCTGACTGTGCTATGCACAGAAAGAGGACTGCAGAGGCCCGCGGATCTACGTAGAGATACAAACAGCATTTACATCAAGAAAATGAGGTAAACGCGGGCCAGAAGGCGGATCCACGAAGGATACAAGGCATTAATCATAGAGAAATAATGAAAAACACCTGCCTGCAGTCACTAAGGCCGAAGCCTTAGTCCGAACAGGAGCGAGCCAATGGGCGCTGTGAGCGCTCTTGGCTGTCCGGGTCCTCTTCTTGGACAACCAGACAGGAGCTCCAGAGACTAGTTCTCTCTGGGTAAGAGCGCTCACCGCGCCCATTGGCTAACTCCTGTTCGGACTGAGGCTTCGGTCTTAGTGACTGCAGGCAGGCGTTTTTCATTATTTCTCTATGATTAATGCCTTTGTATCCTTCGTGGATCCACCTGCTGGCCCGCGTTTACTTCATTTTCTTGACCTAAAAGTTTTAGTGTCATAATTTTAAGCTTGGGTGGTAAAGCTATTCATGGCAAACATAGGCTTAACTTTAAGCGAAAGATCATTATTTTCTCACAGCAAAAATTGGTTTTTAAGCAGTTTTGAAAAATGTCTCTCCTCCGGAAGAGAAATTTTAGCCTAATTAAAAGCGAGGGGAACAGGACGAGCTAGCTGACACCTTCAATTCGGGGCTAACCTTTGCAGAAATGTTTCCTCAAGTACATATTTCTAGCATCTATGAGCAAATTTTGACGAATAATGGGGCGGGGGGGGAGCTTAACAAGATTCTGTTGCTGCCATACATCTTTGCAAAAGTTCTCCCAGACCCCCGGGTTCCATTACCTGCCTTTTTCCAAGGCAAAAATTTCTGGGGTGTGGGAGTCTCAGGTTTGGGGGAACTGGCGCAAAATGTTTTCGAATACTGCTTAAACAATAGTTATTTTTGCTGCTGAGCTAAAGACTCAACCATTGTTAACCTAAATTTAAGCTTTGAATTGCTAGAAATGCTTAGATAAATCCGGCGAAGCCGGATTCATTTTTGAAAATTTACATTCAAAACCCCCATTTTTCCGGGCACACTTTGGGAAACTTTGGGTTCTGGGAGGAAAGGACCGCCCGGATCCGGGGGGGCCCCTCCCCCTTATGAAAAAGCCAGATTACTGTACTCACAACTGCCTCTGTCCTCCATAAATTGTCCAGCAAAACTAATTTATGCTTTCATAATTCTTATTTCTGCTCGTTTAACACACTCTCTCGCTCTCTGTCTCTATATTGTGTTACATTGCTTTTACGTTGACATTTTATGCTGTATGTACGTTTGCTCTTTGTTCGTTTGTTTTCATTTTGGTTGTTTTTTCTAAAACTCTCTAGAGCACAGCAACAACAACAGCAACAACAACAACAACAACAGCAACAACCGCACCAATCGTATCACCGTGGGGGCAGTCGACATCGCCGACACGACCGGGAAAAGGTGGTCCAGTCCGCCTTTGAGCTGCCATCGCGTCCGGCGGGGCCTCTGGGCAGCAGCTGCAGTCGAGCCAGTTCTACGTCTGGCGGTTCCTCGGACCACCAGCAAGGCCCCTATCGATCCCGTAGCAGCAGTTCTCATCATCTGGAAACGGTCTTTGATGTTTCGGGGGAGGTGGTCTCAACGGCATCCCCTGTGACTTTGGGCGGGCCGGGGGTGGTTAATTCCTCCTCTGGAGGACTCACTACTGGGATGGATGAATCCTCTTGCGGCGAAGAAGAGTGGTTGGTCTGGGCGGCTGGGGGTCGTCAGCCCCCCGCCCCTGCGCCCCAGCAACCGATAGGACCTGGTGCCTCCCTGCCTGTAACAGCAGCAGAGTATGTATCCTTAATATGGTAGTATTTGTTTACCACTTATTTCTTCTATTTTGAGTATATACGTACCTATGTGTTTTTACTCAGTTTTTTATTTATAGCCTTTTTGCTACTTTATTTATTGTGTTTGTACCGCTACTCACAGTTATGGTTTTGTTTTCATCGCTTCTGACATTAAATAGCCAGTCAGCTGTATTTTTTCACAGTCCCAATTTCACGCAATTTTTCATTATTTTTTGTTTGAAAGCTGTCATCTAGGTAGTTAGTTTTTGTTTGGTTGTCACAAATAATTGTTTTACTAAGACGGAGGTACGTAGCTGTACTCGTGCTTTATCCAGCTATAACATAACAGCATGAGCATCCTATAAGTGGTTTCAGCATTATAATAGACTTCTGGTTCACTAGCCTATGCGTAGGATTTGAGTACATGTTTGAAGATAGCTATTTTTCTTTGGTTTGAAAAAAGAATCAGCTTTATAATTATATTTCTTACCTGCCTGTCAAGCCTTATATACCTTTCTATTATTCCGTATGTCTTGGTATTACTACCTGGTTTTGTCAAGACGTCCAAGATCCTTACCTCCCTTTATGTATGTGGCAAAGTTTAGCTGCACTTTCTGTGTTAGCTTTTTGTATGTCATTAATTGCATACTAACTTTCGTGTGTTGGTTGACCGTTGACGTGATTTTTAGCTCAGGTCATTAGTATTTGTGGGAAAGCAAGTAATTTTATTAGGAAATTTTCAGGAACAAAAATGCACCTTTTAAGCACCTCAGTATGAGTATGACCAAAACTGAGTTACACTCTGTGTGAGCTGTATTTTCTGTTGTGGCTTGGCATTTTTTAGGGTTTTGGAAGTGGAGAGGCCTTCCGAAAAGTAAGGAGGCGCGCCCAAGCACTGGCGGATCCAGGATTTCGTGACGGGGGGGGGCGGTAAAATTTTCCAACGGGGTGTCTGGGGGGCGGAGCCCCCCAGAAGTCGAAAAAATTTTTTGTTTTTGCAATAAAATCGGTCTTCGCATCTTTAATTCTTTTTATACTGAAGAACTGAACAAATTTTTTAAAATTCTTGACATTTTTATGCAAAAATGGTAATTTTCTCCGAAAAATCGGATGCATTTCAAGCTTTCTCTTCACAAATGCAATAAATATGCTGTTAAAAAGTATAAAATTCGCGCCGAAGGCGCGAAATTTTTTGCTTTTTTTGCCTTTTCCTCTTTCTCTCCTTAATTTTTCCTACCTTGAATCGCGACGGGGGGGGGCGCCCCCCCCCGCCCCCCCCCCTGGATCCGCCCCTGCGCCCAAGGTATCCATTTACGTAAATTTTTAGCGAAAAGTAAGAGGTAAAAATGCGAAAAATAACTGTTTTAAGCTTAAAATGAAGTTATACGTCTGTAAATTTGCGAAAAATTGAGAAATTTTTTGAAAATTTGACCTCAAAAACTTAACTTTTTAAGGCGTCCCCCCCCAAAAGTGGGTGGGGCCACACACTCCACCCACCCCCACCCCCACTAAAAAATGCCAGTGTGGCTATCCTGTTTTGTGCGTTAACTTAGTGTGTGGGTGGATGGTTAGTGTTTGTTAGTTTTAACCTGTTGGTAAGATTTTTCATTTTTTCATTTTTCATTTTCATTTTTACAAGATTTTTCTTTTTCAGAGCAGCTTCAGGCGGTCTACCCAGTGGACAGCAGCGCTTCAGCGCAGCCGGAAGGGATGCAATTCCGGCTATCATTGAACTGTTGGACTCAGGTATGAAAAAAAACGAAAAAAAACAGTGGGTATCATTTCTCTGGAATTTATTGCAGAGTTGCAATATGCAATTTATTGCAGAGTTTGCAGTTGTTTAATATCTGCCTTAGGACCCGAAAAATTATTCTGTTCCGCTATTGTTGAGTTTTTAATTAAAAGTTTTGGTGTGTGGGGTAAGAATTATTGCGTTATAAACGTGTTACACACCCATTAGCTCACTGTAGTAGAAAGTTGAAACCTATTGCCTTTAAAATTTGTGTTCTTTTGAAGTCTAGAAATCTGATTATACAATTGAAAATCGACCTTTCATAGCATTAATCTAGTTCAATTCTGCATACCTTATTATGTAGGGGCGCGATAGCGCCCCTACATAATATGGGTGTAAAGGCGTCTGCGCGGCCCCTGGAGACCGTGTGGGCCTGGTGCCAGCTAATTAGAGGTCCGGGAGGGGTAAAAAGGTTACCATCGTAAAGTACTCGAGTAGTACTACAAGTATCACCATACTTTTGGTTAAAATTCGGAACTTCGAAATTTTGCACTAGGCGATAGTTACCGTGCGGTTGTTTTTTTTTCTCGGTTAATAACGCTTATTGGAAGTGCATTTTCTAGCGAAGTGTTGGAACGATGTGGGCATTTTGGTCCAATGCTACTATAATATGTTGGTAGACAGTATCCCCCCATGCTACCAAACGAAGGTCATTTTGGCACTCGGCCAACTTTGGCTCTGTGCCAAGGCCCCAAAGTCGGACTTTCGCTATTTTGGCACTTCGGTTGAAATCAACTTTTTTCACAGGCTAGCAGCTAGATCGGTTTGGTTTATTTTATTTGAATATTTGGGACTATGCGCTCAAAGTAACGAGGGGGATTTTTTAATTTCGCTCTGTAGCTTTCAGGAGATAGGCCCAAACTTTGCATTTTTTCACCTGTTTTGGCGAAAAGTTTCTAAGTCCCACTTTTACTAGAAATGGCCTAAAAGTCACTAAAAATGGCGTTTTTTGGCCGTTTGGTGGTACCCATATATAGCAGTGCTCGTGCGGTTCCTACTTTTCCTACTTTTTTCCTACTTTTTTCCAGATTCCTACTTTTTTCCTACTTGAGGCCAAAAATTCCTACTTTTTCCTACTTTTTTCTTGGCTGGTACATTTTATTATATTAATTTTGGTTTTCTGCTTCAATTTTACAAAAATAAAGTTTTATTTTAATGCTCACTTTATCTCATGAAAAGGTGCACTCTCATTCTGTAGTCCAAGGCAAGTGTTTGCAAAACAAAACTGGGCTTGTCCATTTTGTTCCGAACTGTTCTCTATATATGGTTCACGTTGACTATAGCGTCTTGCTAGAATTATGTTAACTTGTGGTGCTGCATGAAGGGCAAGTCTAAGAGTGGATTGGGCATGTATATGTCGTGCGTAAAAGTAGTTTTTGCGTAAAACTAGGTTTACGCAAAGAATTTTGCGTAAAACTAGGTTTACGCAGAGACGTTGCGTAAAACTAGGTTTACGCAAATAAACTTGCGTAAAACTAGGTTTACGCAAAGCTGTTGCGTAAAACTAGGTTTACGCAACAAAATTTGCGTAGTATTGTTTAAAATCAAATTGTTCATAAGAGATATATATATGAAAAGTTGTTGTATACTTTCCAGTTTATTATAAAAACTGTTTTCAAACATTTTTGCAGTCTAAATTCTAACTTCTAATTTTTGCATAGCATTTTTACGCAATGATATTTATAAAATTGAGTTAAAATTGAAGTTTTCAAATTTCAAACAGTTAATTTTTCCACAAACTTTTAACGATTGTTAGTCTATAAAATTTAGCTGGAAATAGGAAAAAGAACTACGAAATAATAGTAATTAGTTTTGAAAAATATGGAAAAACTGAGTGAGTTAAAAATATTTATGAGAAATTAATAATACTGGTCGAACATTGACAATATTTTATGGGAAATTTCACATTCCGTGATACATAATGCAGTAATAATTAGATAGAAATTATATTTTTAGAAAAATTCATACTTATGCTAGATAAAAAACATTGCTGTAACTTATTGAACAATTCTTAGAAAAACTTACATTTGAACTTAAATTTATAAATATCGTTGTGTGAAAATTTTATGGAAAAGTTAGAATTTACAATGCAAAGATGTTTGTAAATAGTTTTTGTAATAAACTGGAAAGTATACAGCTACTTTTCAGAAAGTTGTTATGACAAATTTGATTTTAAACAATATTACGCAAATTTTGTTGCGTAAACCTAGTTTTACGCAACAGCTTTGCGTAAACCTAGTTTTACGCAAGTTCATTTGCGTAAACCTAGTTTTACGCAACGTCTCTGCGTAAACCTAGTTTTACGCAAAATTCTTTGCGTAAACCTAGTTTTACGCAAAAACTACTTTTACGCACGACATATATACCAGATGAATTTATGCTATGCACATGTTGCTGATCTTTTATGGAAATAGGTAATTATCCGCGGAAATAATTTGCTGGCATCCTGTTTAGTTTTTCATGTTTCTGGCCAGGGTTTTCCTTTTTCTTTTCATTTCCTTTTTTCGCCCTAAATTTATTTTATTTCCTTTTTTAACTTGAGCTTCAAAAATGAAGGGATTTTGCAGGATTTTTTAGGAAGCTTACCTTTTTGTCTGTATTTTTTCGAAGAGTTCCGGCTTCGCCGGGGTTAGATTTCAATTCTTAAGATATTTTTGGATTTTGGAAGTACTTAATTAAGCTTGGGTCGGTTTCCTCGTCAGCTTGCCTTGAAAAGTGTTAACTGTAATGCGTAGTCTTTGTTCCAAAATTGTGTTCTTTGCAACGAACAAATTTTAAAATTGAACAAAAAATTAAATTTGGGTAAGGTTAAAGAAAAGAACAAAGTAGGTTCTTCACAAAGTGGAATAATTTCACGCGGTTCAAAGTATTTGGGTGAAGCGGGTAGGGTGATGTCAGATGTGGATGAGGGTTTTTGCCCCTAGTCCTGTTTATGGGGCACGAGAAGGTATAGTCAAGTGGGGAAAAAACCCACTCGCCAATGCGGGGAAAAAACCCACCCCCAGTGTGGGCTTACCGGTATAAGCTACGTAATCTAGGATTCTAATAGCCTATCTTGAAGAGCATCCAAAATAACCCAAATAACCCTGGAGGGTGTATTATTGTCGCTCCCACTGCTTCCCAGCAAATTTTTTGGGACTTTGAAATTTTCGAAAATTTTGGTCCGTCCAAGTACCGAAATTTGGCAAACTTTGCCTGGCCACCCTGAACTACTGGAAAGACCTAGACCAAAGCGGATTGTATGTATGTGTAGGGCATCTGTTGCGCATCATGATGATATATGCCACACTGCTCTAACCCCTGCAGCGCGACCTGGGGGTGACCTAGAGTTGGCGGGGAAAAAGCCCACTTTTCAAAATTGAATATTTTTCTAACCATTAGCAGGAAAGGTCAAACTAATACATACATTTGTTTAATAGGGCCTATAGATTAAATTGGTATAGGTTTTACTTGGGTTTGATTTGTTATGAGAGGTCCAGGGGATCAAAATTGGACATGGTGCCATTTTAAGCCAAAATTTCAATTTGTCCAAAAATGCTTATTTTTGCCTTAAAATGGGTCTAGTTTGGCTCTAAATACAAGAAAAACACGTTTTCTATACGATAGGATGCTTAAACTGTCGAAAATAAACTATTTTAAAAAATTTCCAAAATTTGCCTATATATATATGTTTATGTGTTAAGCATATAGTCAGGGGGGGGGAAACATGACGGAAAAGAAGGGGAAAAACATGGTCGCCTACTACCCAACCATAGCAGTTGCAGCTGCCTAGTATAGCCCATTAGAAAGAGCAAGTCTAGAAGTATACCCTACAGTACCAGATTGGTTTCTAAGTTTGATTCTGTAAGTACAGTACTTGACCAAAGTTGACCTCCCAAAATTGGCCAAAATGCTAAGGATTTTCGAAAGTTTGCAAGTATATAAAGATATCTAACCAACCATCCAACTTTGGCTACTATAAATTTGCATGCGGGCATAATTCGCCTTGCTCTATCACATGGCAATAGTGATTTTCCCCTACGTGCACCCAGTAAAAAATTTGACCATGTTTTTCCCCCACATAGGGTCCACTAGAGCGGGGAAAAAACATGGTGACCAAATTTTCAAATTTTTGCGTATGCTTCAGGAAGGCGTAACTAATGCTTCTATAGGAAAGAGAATGCTTTAAAACCACTAAAAAAATCAAAATATGCCAACTTTGAGCATTTTTGAAGCTTCTAGCTCGAAAATTTGATTTGCAGCATCAACATGCCAGGTTTCATAAGTTTCTATGGTAAAAATGAAAATTTTGAAAAAACTTAAAAAATGATGGGATATTGCAATTTTTAACACAACTAACTTATTTCTAGCGATATTCTGCATATTATGGCCAGTTCCCAGCAGGTTTCATGCCCAAACGGGTTACGTACGGCGGATTTTGCATTTTGACCAAAAAATCGGGTTTTAAGCTTGTTGTGACGCTATAATGGTGCCTTGGTAGTTTTGCACGCTAAAAACAGCTGAAACAACGCTTTTAAACCACTCTAAATGGTTGCGTGCTAGAAATCCGTGCCATGTTTTTTTCCCCGCACCATGTTTTTTCCCCGATTCGCGGGTAAAAAAAACATGGACAAATCCTGTTTCTGCCAAAGCTGAGAGAGGTGTACGAGAAGTTTGAATATACGATTGGATAGGTATTTGCCCACGGTATGTAACGGTATACTCAAACCGATCCAAATCCAAACGAAGAAAAAGTTGGAGGCTTGCTTCCCTATTTATGTTCCCCCCCCCTGACTATACCAAATTTTCAAAAGTCACTATGACCTCAATTTTTCAACAAAAGCTAATATATTTTGATGCATTTGTACTAAAAGCAACCCGCTCTTTCATTTGGAACGGTTAGAAATGCTCCTGGGAACTTGCCAAAAAATTTTCGGGTGGGTTTTTTCCCGCATTTGGGTTTTTTCCCGCCAGTTTGGGACAGTTTTTCTCACCAACGGCGCACCCTAGAGAGGTGTTCTATAGCTCATAAGAAAGCTTACGACTAGGCCTAGCAGCCAGTATAGTCAGTATTTCAATATCTCGAACCAGTAAAAAGTTCTGCCCAAAAATCTGAAAAGTGGGTTTTTTCCCGCTTGACTATAGTTAATTTTGAGAATTTAATAGACTTATTTGTACGAAGAATTATCAGAAATAAATTTTTCAAACGATATGCAATGATTTTTCAAAGAATTTGCACCTTACGGAGTGGACATACATATATACATGGGTCCGATTCTGAGCGGGGGAGAGCTATACCCCAACTTCAGGTGTCTGTTTTTGAAATATAAACTCCAAATTTTCGAAAGTTTATCTCAAAAATAGCCAACATTGTGGATTTTTTAAAATTTTTTGGTAAAAAAAGTAAAAATGATTCTAAACAATTGTTTCTATTTTTGAGAAATTATGAACACTAGTTTGCTTAAAATGTACAATTTCTTGTAGAAAATCGTTGAGGGAGGAGTCTCCCCCCTTTCTCTTCTGGATGTGAGGGCTAACTTTTTTCTTCTTGCAGAGGGGGCTATCCGGTTTTTTTCGGCCAGGGAGGAACTGCATCCCCATCACATAGATATCAATTGCTTTCATGCCTTTACCGTTTTTGATGAAACGTGAATGTGCATAGATCGGGGTTTTCTAGAATAGAATAGAATAGGTATATATATATATGCTAACTAACTATAACTAACTACTAACTAGGCTTAGGCAGCGCTCAACAATTTACTATGTTAAAACTCCTACGTTTTTTTGCGAAATTCCTACTTTAAAATTCCTACTTTTTTTGCGAAATTCCTACTTTTTGTTCCTACTTTTTCCTACTTTTTTAAGGAAAATTCCTACTTTTATTCCTACTTTTCTAAAATAGGTGCGCACGAGGACTGAAAGTTCTGAAAAGGCTATTAACAGGCATTTTTCCGCTTCAGCAAATACATTCAGTTGAACTAGAACGTTTTCATCCAGCCTGTTTGCGGTAGCTAGCTTTGCTTACATTGTGTATGTATGTATGCAACTTCTCTGACATGATTTTCTCTGCAGCGGAAAAATAAGCGAAACTAGGGGGAAAATGCCCTCGACGGGCAACCAACTTGGTAGAATAGGGAAAGACTTGAATGTTAAATACACGGTGCATGGTTACAACTGAGATTCTGCTGAAGCGGAAAAATGCCGTTTCTCAGCGACTAAAATGACAGAAACCAGCTTTGTGCGCCGAATAGGGAATCTACTCGGCGACTAAAATGAAAGAAACCAGCTTTGTGCGCCGAATAGGGAATCTACTCGGCGACTAAAATGAAAGAAACCAGCTTTGTCGCCGAATAGGGAATTCCCTCCTTCCGCCCTATTCGCGCGAACTTTGAAGCCTGTTATGTGTTGCTTTGCTGAATAATGAGAGAGCTTCAGAATGGCAGAATTACTTCAGAAATCAACAGTTTTATCAAGCACTTACGTAAGTCAAGGTTTTCACAGACATAAATACGCTGTCTTCGATGTGCTATCAGAAACATTGAGAGCATATATATTGTAGTAACACGGTTGTAGTCATCATTCGAGGTGACACTCCTGGCTCAAGGGCTGTGTATCTGGGGATGAGCACCGGCACCCTAGACCCTGACAAGGGTAGGAGAATTCTCCGGGGGTTACCTTTACCTTTACCTTTTTATATATAGGTGTGCTCTGTGCTGATCTTGCCGAGAATTGATACAATCAAACATTATATAAAATGAAATGCGATTGATTGTATATGTTTTAGCACAAGGACTGTCGACCACAAATTATTTAAACTGCATATATATATATATATACTTATTGTTGGTTTCTGTTGGTCCTGCTAGCGGTTGTATGCATAAAATATTTACGGATCAGGTAGCTCAAAAAGAAATTAATCTAGCGCCACCCCTAGCCTCCACGCAACCGGTACGGGAAATGACATATTGAGCGCAATGCTTACGTTTGCAGTTCCTAACAGAATAATTACCTATATATTTCCTCCCGAAAGACGATAAGTTCGCGCGAATAGGGCGGAAGGAGGGAATTCCCTATTCGGCGACAAAGCTGGTTTCTTTCATTTTAGTCGCCGAGTAGATTCCCTATTCGGCGCACAAAGCTGGATTCTTTCATTTTAGTCGCCGAGTAGATTCCCTATTCGGCGCACAAAGCTGGTTTCTGTCATTTTAGTCGCTGAGAAACGGCATTTTTCCGCTTCAGCAGAATCTCAGTTGTAACCATGCACCGTGTATTTAACATTCAAGTCTTTCCCTATTCTACCAAGTTGGTTGCCCGTCGAGGGCATTTTCCCCCCTATTAATTAGACACATCTATGCTAGTCCTCTCATCAGAAGGCTACGCAACAACAAAATATGCTTATGTGTATATATACGTAATTTTAAATTTGAAAACATGCACATCCTAATCAATTAATCATGCATTTTTAATGACCTTTATCATCACTAAAACTGCGTGTATATATATACAACGTATTTTATATATACATATTATACATATATATATATATAGTTATTTTAAGCTCAATCTGTTCTTAGCTTCAAAATGCTGTATATATAGGATTGTTTTTCAAACTTTTAAAATTACAAATTACAAATTTTTCTAACAAATGATGCGCTGCAGCTGTTACGTATGTAGATTCATTTATATAAATGATGTTCCTAAGTTTAAAAATAAGCGATATATATACGTAGTTGAATTTTTTCAGGAGGATAAATTTTAAATTTTGGAGATGAGCGCGATTATATATTCACCTTGCTGTGCATAAGCTTTAGGTTTCTATACATATAACAATAGTGCACAACAGTGTTATTTATTATATATATATCCGAATACGTATGTCATAAAAAATTTAAAAATTTATTATCTTGCTACCAAGTAGGTAGATTTGATTTTCGGTGCGAAACTTTCGCACACATCACTTACGTAATTTATAACTTAAAGAAATAATGAAAAACCCCTGCCTGCAGTCACGACAGTCGCGCCGAAGCCTTAGTCCGTACAGGACTGAGCCAATGGGCGCCATGCCTTGTATCCTTCGTGGATCCGCCTGCTGGCCCGCGTTTACCTCATTTTCTTGATGTTAATTTATAACTTATAGCACCGGGGACGGGACCTCATCGTGGCCCCGGGGTCGCGGACTGTCGGCACCGGGGCTTGGAAATTGGGGGTCCCAGTCGAAAATTTTCAAACATTTTCTTGAAACTTCAAATTTTGCAATAGTTTCTATATATATATATATATATATATACAAACGTTACTACAGTTATTTTCATTCAAATCGACGGGAAAGCAAAAGATTAGTAGCACTTTTTGACTTTCGAAATTTGGACATTTTGGTCAAAAAATGTCAGAATACTGCTAATTTTTGGACCCAGTCGGGACCGATCCGAGGTCGGACCAGGCCCGGTGCCTCCCTTATATATATTTATTTATTTATTTTTCCATTTCATTTATTACATTTCAAAATAACAAACATTTTAATAACAAAGAGAAGCTATGAGGTTTGTTATTGTTAGATATAGGTCACTGTATAGATTTTACATTGTTTAGGTTTAACTGTTTAATTATAGGACTGTCTGTATTTTTGTATGGTACATTGAACGTGTGTCCTTTATATATACCTGGCTCTTTCTTATCTATATCTATCTCTTTGAATTTTTCTTAACCAAACCTTTTCTTCATATAATTTAGGAATCCATCTGTGGTCTTCAGAGAATTGTTTCAGATGAAGCCAAAAGTGTGAAGCTGTCACTTTGGATTTGACTGGGCTATCTCAGATTAGATTTGTTAGGATAAAGAAATGCTTTAATAAAGTATAAATATATATACGTACATATATAATATATATAAGTAGGAAAAAGATGTTTCGAAGAAAATGTTTTATAGATGCATATTTATTATGTTATATATACGTTGTCAAAGTGGATGTTTGTAATGTATATGATACATACTAAAACACGTTTGATGTCATTTTGTGTCACTTGTGTCGATTTTAATTGCTTTAGCTTACAATTGAATTTTAATTAGACATATATTTGGTTTATCCTAGACATTGTGATGTCAAAAGTGTGTATATTACGTATATACCTAGGTTTATGTGTGTATCCACTATCCGATATATTGTAATATATATATATATATATATATAGTAGCACATATATTTTTACTACATAACAATGTGTATGTGTGACTTAATAGGGCCAGGCCAGACCCACATATAAACAGGGAGACATTGTTTTGTTTATTCCATTGTTCCTTCGTGGTAGGGAAGCTTCCGTTAACTAGTCAGATCTTATTCCCCCCTCTCGTCTCTTCACGTCCTCATCTTAACCTTTATCTTCATAAATTCATAGACATTGCATTACATATATGCTAATAGGGGTTTTGCATATGAGATGAGTTTAGCTAAGCCAGCTAGCTATGTGTTACGTATGCTTATGCGGCTGTTTCTGTTAGTTGTGGTAAAAAAGAAAGAAAGAAAGAATAAGCAAGTCATGACTGCCGAAAATGGGAAAAATTCGGATCTCCAGTGGGACTCGAACCCACGATATTTTGAACGCTGGGCAAAAGTCAGGATGTTTTGCAATCCGTCCTGATTCCTGACAAAAACGTTGCAGAAATCTAGGGCCTTTTCCAGATTCCCCCTCAGTGCTAAAATTTTTAAAACTTGACCAATCGAGCTGAAATTTGGTAGGATGAGTATGTTTTCGACCACGCTGAGTACAGATATCTCGACATTTTTTGACTTCGCAAAATTCGGTGTTTTTAGATTCGCAAGGGTGGAACTTGGGGAGCCGAAAAATTTTCGTCTTCGATTTTGGTGAAAATTTGTGCATAGGGGGGGGGCTTTCTGGGTCGCTGAACACAATCTGAAGTCCGTTTTTCGATTCAGCTTTTCGTCAATTTGATATAAGCTTAATAATGTAAGCTTAAGTTGTAAGCTTATATATACTGGAGGGTTCGAAGATCGTCTGTATATATACGTTTACCATATATATGTAGTTTGTTTGGTTACATGGTATATATCCATACATTAACATAGGGTCGAATCTTGGAGGTGCCTTGTCCCAAAAAAGTTTGAGGGGATTTGTACCTTGTACCGGCGAAGCCGGAAGTTTTTTGAAATTTTACTGTAAAAACTAACTTTTTCGGCTGTTTTTGGTTACCTCTTGGCCATTTTTTGTTACCCCTTGTCCCCGACGGCGATAAGGCGTGTACCTTGTCCGGGTTGGGGGGAGGGCTTGGACCCCCCAGACCCCCCGCGTTGACCTATTTATATATCTATGTAACGTAGTACGTAGGTAGTTTGCAAACAACACGTTGTTTTAAAAACTTAAAGAGAACTATATAGAATATGATTCATCTTATACTAATCCTATTTGGAGGTTTTTAATGTTTAATTGCTTATGTAATATAAGCATTGAATAGCCTTGCGCAATGTGGAATTTTACGAGCAAAATGAACGCAATCCACTACCTATGATTGTACGGGTATTAATGGACTTGAGTCTGGAAAACGACCTGTTTTATGGTTTATTATGTTCGTATTTCAGTTACAGTAATTTGTTACTCTAATGTTCAGAACTCAAGACTATGGATGGCATATATAACCCGAAAAGTCGAATATGCGCAAGGAATGTGTTTATATGCAAGAGATATA
>JASAND010007080.1:0-22680 GCA_030248195.1 Trissonchulus latispiculum | reverse complement strand
TCAAATGCGAAATAAGCAGTAGAATATAACAATAATTTTAATTAATCCTTCAAAATTTCTGGCTTTTAAAGGTTTTATTCATTATATTTTTCAATGAAGTTGATTTTGTATATGAGTTATTGGCATTTTAGAGTTTCAGGCTAATCATATTCCACCATCAAAGCATAATTAGTTGCTATAATTACGAGCGAAACTCACTGAAATCTGCATTATTTCTGGCTTTGGTGCTAAATTTCCCCCCGGAAATTTCACACCGGTGTAATTTTTCCGGGGGGAAAATCCACACCGGTGTAGTTTTTCCGAGGGGAAATTTTACACCGGGGGAAAAACTGCACCGTGACAACCCTCTTTACTAAATCCGGGCGAAGACAGCTGCTGGTGACTAAAAGGACATCAGAAAACATTGTTAAAAAGCCAAGTTAGGAAAGGGGTGGAAGCAAAAATAATCGAAATTTTGAACACTAGTTGAATTCCTAAATTGCATTTGTTGAGCAGTTTTTGATAAAATCAATGAGTTTAAGGCATTGTCAGAGGCGTGAGTGAACCTTGCACCAAGCTAAATTTACTTGCATCAAAATGCTCCAGATTCTTGCATTAGGTCGCAATGTTGGGAGGTGCCAGAATCGCAATGTTGGGAGGTGCCAGAGCCTAAAACCAGAATCGAAATCAGAATCAGGATCCATTTCAGGATCAGGATCGGGTGACTAAAAACAGGGTCCATTTCAGGTTCGGCTTCTAACTTCAGGATCGGGCACGGGGGTGGATCCTGAAGTTAAAAGCTGATCCCGAAGCCGATCCTGAAGTTAAACGCCGATCCTTAAATGGATCCTGTTTTCAGACACCCGATTCGAACTCAGGATCCCCTCCTAATCAGATCCTGAAGTTCCAAGCCGATCCTGAAATGTATCCTGCTTTTAGTCAACCGATCCTGATCATAACTGAACGGGAGGCCAAATTTCACTGACCCTTGTGGAAGCAAATTTGGGTACCCCTTGTGATAGCAAGTTTTCTTAGGGGTACCTTTGAAAGCGGTTTTTAAGCTATATTTGCTATTTTTTAACAAAAAACAACGATTTTTAGCCACAATACGTTTTTCGGACGTTTTTAGCTAAAATGGTGATTTTAACTGAAAAATTCCGGTGAAGCCGGAAAATTTTTTAAAAATTTCAGTTGTAAAACCTATTTTTTGTGCAAATTTCTTATCCCTTGTGGCCAATTTTCTTAACCCTTGTGGGAGCAATTTCGCGACCCCTAGTGGACGACTTCGCCGAGGGGGGGGGAATCCCCCCTCCCCCTTTGTCCACCTGTGATCCTGATCCTGATCCTGATTCCGAGTGATTTCTTTTTTTTGAGAAGGGCCTAGCAACAACGGCACACAATGTGGCCATTATGTTGCTGCTCTCTGCAGACCGTTTAAAAATACGGACAAGAGGCGGAGAAGCGAAGGTCAAGGACAGAAACGTGACCCCCAAGCCAGTCAGACGTACGGTTATTTCAGTTGCACCCAGGTCAACAACGGTTGTCCTGCCAACCAGTGTTGGCCCCCGCATGTCAAGCACAACTAAGATGGCTGAAGACTAACAAAGCTTGCTCGACAGCTTACTTAGAATGAAAAAGAAAAGGCTACAGAAAGGGATTCGGAAGGGATAGGCGAGCTCTCAGATAGGAAAGAAATGAAATGTCCGTATTTCTAAAAGCATGTAAGAAACGCGTAATGCAAGAAATTAAGCTTTAATACTATATACTTCGTTTTACTAAATTTATTGAAAGTTGAACTGATTCTGCCGAACGAGATGCAGGAACAGACACAGAAGGACCTTTTTCACCCGTCATGCCTGTTCCCGATCTCACCCAACAGTCCCAGCACTGCTATTAAAGTCTGTCTGAAAACCTTGCTCAATGCTACTCTTACTCGCTGAACTAGAACTGATATCGCCTTAAGGCTAAATACTAAACTGGATGAACTTAGCTAGCGTCTGAAATTCCAGGCCTGACAACTCTTTTAACCACTATATATTCCATTCCATATCTACGTAAAAGTCGCATCCATTTTCTTTCCCATGTAGTAATTCCAAGTGTGAATTATTATCCACATGACCATAGCCCATAGTTCGATCGCGTCGGTACCTGACGTATCTCCGGAGAGCTGGAAATTAGATTTCCAGTGAGATCTCACTATAAGCAATGTGTAATGAAGTGGGTAGGATTGGGGTTCCAAGTTCCGAACCAGTGAATCTTTGTTCCGCAACAGTCTATCACCACTGACTCTGGGTACCATCCACTTCGAGTACACGGAAGGTCGACGCGTTTATCGGTGAAGATAAACTTAGGCACAGGATCCTCAGAAGGTGATTTGTCCAAAACTGAAGATTCCTTGCAGTCAACCTGGATGGGGTCTTGGCGTGAGTTCGTTTGATGAAGACAGGGGTCCAATGCAAGCGGGGTCGACACTTGCTGTGTGGGACAGATGAATCAGGTCTGTATCAAAGAACACTGATTGGCGATCCTGATTATCAAATCAAGATCCTGGAAAGATGATGGTGATGTCTTTGTAGGGACCAAGGGTTCAATTTTAGTCACTTACTTTTACTGGGGAATCCGAACTTGATCTGATCCTTATGCCCTAGTTAATAGATCCAGTAATAGGGCACAACAGTTTAATAATGACAATAATAATATTGATAATAATGATGATGACAACAGAAAATTATTATTACAGTGCGTACGAGGAGTAGAACAAATTACAAACTGTATACTTTAGAGACAATTAGACTAACAAAATGTAGTTTACCAGAGTTGCCAGTATTTGGTTTACCCAAAGAGTTAATTGGTAATAGGGACAAGGTTTCAGCGCTTAAACTCACTTCCACTATATTCTTCTTTCTTTCCTTTCTAATTGACTAACCAGGTGCTAAACCTAATTACTAAACTCTATCGTGCAGTCCCTATATGCTTGTGTTCGTGTTATTAAATTATGACTCTTTGTCCGTCCTCCTTACCAAGGACAATATAATACTAATAAAGAAGACTACTGGACAATTTAAATTAACTAGATTAAAGGAGTTAGTAGCACAGGAGTTCCGGCCTTTGGGTGAGCCCGAAATGCTAGTAACAATAGCACTTTCGGATGCTATTCGGTCACCAAGGATCAAACGCAAGGGGGGGTCCGGTTGGGAGTTTCCAGGTCCGTTTATGGGGTTAGTACAAATTTAGTTTAATTCAATCTCTTCGTTAAATCTTCTATCCTCGACTGATCAAAATTGTTGGGCGGCTTAGGCCAAGGTCAAAGGGGTAGCAACCCCTTCGGCAAGAATGATGATAATCAGAAGAAGACTCATCTTTTTGGATTGAAAGAATAAGAATCAATTTATAGTAATCCAAAAATAAATTTTAGGTTCACTTCGCTAGGTTTTAGGTCCCACTATAGACTCAGGTGCTTCGCTTGAGACTGTCTCTGCTCTGGCTTATAAATCTGACACTATTGACTCCAATGTACCTTAAACTGACTGGTTCCACTAAGACACAATTCAATCTCCCGTTCTGATTAATCAGATTCGACACACTACAGTAATACTGATAAGATCCAATTGAGCTGATGGTCTGACTTCAGATGGAGCAGGATCAATCCTTCTCACTGGCCGCACCTGAATCAAATTGGTTAAAACCCCATTAGTACAAGTTATAGGTGCGGGAATCGAACCCAGCTACCATTACTCACATTTTGGCTTTCTGAACTTGAGATAAACTTGAGAATTCGAAATTGTTGAGAAAACTTGAAGTTTGTACGAATTATTACGAATTCTGAACGATTTTAATCGAAGTTGCTGACTTTCGGGCAATTTCTTGCATTTTCATGCCAGAAATTGCAATTACGACACGAAACTGTAATTTTAGCTTGATTTCACTTTGTACAGTCTGCTTCTGTACGATTAAAACCTATAACATGAAATTGATACAATCGGGCCCTTCAACAGCAGATAGGTACCCATTCATTCAGCTAACACGAGAAACATTGAATTGGTTAAAATGATCAAATCTAGGACCTCTTGTTTCCGAGTCCTAGCAAGGAAGGTGACAACTTCCTGTCTTCGATACGTATTGATTAATTAGAAAATGATTAGCGCGCGAGTTTGTGAAAACACACTCTTTGGATGCAGAACTTTTAATTTCACGGTTCTAAATAAGGAAGGTAACAACTTCTTGTTTTTAACAAGCACTAGCAAATTAGAAGAAAGTTAGCGCACAAATTTAACGAAAACATCATAGTTTAACGTAGAACCTCTGTTTTTATTTGGTTCCACCTAGGGAAGATAGCAACTCCCTATTTTGGTAACTAACGAATATTGAAAACTAATTGAATTCATAAAACTGGTGATTTTGGCCTTTATCAGAAGATGGTTCTAGTATCTTATCCATAATACTTACGTAACTAATTGTTAATTTGCTTATTTCAGGTATATTATCAGTTACTGCTTAATATTAGTTAGAATTGCCGGATTGTTGAAACCTATTATTACCATTTGTGGATAATTATCATGGATTGGGTTTATATTAGTCACTAAATGAGCAAGGTTGATTTTTCAACCTTGCCAACCTTTATGTAACGGGGTTTTGTTAGTTTTGCCTTTAAATGTGAACACCGACATGAAAAGGTGTTAGGCCGCGGTTGCGGTCATTATTAGGACTGAAATATGCATCGGACATGGCTAGTTTAACTAAAAATGGCAATAAAGGTGTGTTCACATTGGAAACAAAGATACAACGAATATAATTACAAACTACGTTCACTACAGCTTTTTACGTAGTGCCAGTATATTTTTCGGACAAGAGTTCTAAAAACGATGCTTTTTTAGACAGGATTTACATTAATTTGGCAATGAGACCGATCATTTGATGGATTCCTGTTCTTGCGACTCATCCGCACTCTTAACAAAGAGTGGCTTACGCGGACGAATCGAGGACATCCTGATTCAGACTGATAAAAACCTAATACGGGATCCCTATGACCCTAGATCCTATAGCCTTAACCTCATTTGCATATCTACTGAACTGAGCCTAAACCTAGATTTCCTACGTAACCATGTATTCACAACTTCCAGACATGCATACAAGGCTTGTAAACTGAAACTACGTTACTTATTACTATTCTCCTGCGTACTATAGGAATCCTAATATAATTTTGGTACTTCATATAGGCCATGCGCACAGATAATTATTAAACATCTGAACGGTCACTTGCTTGATTATGATTAAGATTACGTCACATGAACCGCAACATTTACACATATATTGTGGGCGGGTTGCACTGAACTACATAATCCTATTTGCTAATTAAACACAATTATGCGACATTTGTACAGTATCTAGACTAATAAACATTTTTACCTCACTTATGCAACATTTAGACTAGAATACACTCATATCAGCAAAAATTCAGTCACTCATACAAGTCACACATACACGCTCAAACACACAATTTCTTAACTAATGACTTATCTAACTAATCCTAAAGATACACATAATTAAAAGACAATCTAAACAAGACTTAATTCTAGTTTTATTAATTAATCTAACTCCTACCTATTATTTTAAACACACCTTCGAAACGTGATTATTAACTACTAAATTAACGAAATTTTGCGAGAATTTTGTTGCGAGTTTTAGAACTCTAAAACTCGGCTTATAGCGCAGAACTTTGGTGATTTCCGAGAAATTTGGAACTTTGAGAAAGCCGTGTGAGTAATGATTGCTAAGCAATCATTACTAAACAAAACTATTATTACTAGACAAAACTACTAACAACAGTTAATTTAATTACTGGGGGGAAGCCGGTCATTCCCCATGAAATGCTTAATAATAATTATTTAGAAAGAACAAGAGATTATTTTGGAACTTCGCTTTAAAACTTGTTCGTGCGTTTTTATGACCTATTATTTTTAGTTACCGACCTACAACAAACAATCACCAATTACAAACAATGATTTTAAGGCTTAACAAAGCCTGAGATTAAAATAATATGGCCGGCAACTCCTAGTTGCCGGCTGTGGAGTAAATGTTTCTATGAGTTAACTTAATGAAATTAGGGTCGTAGCAAAGGGACCCTCTAACTCAAACTTAGGGGTTGGGTCCCCACTTAATATCCCATACTCTACTTTAAAAACCCCAATTTTAGGTCAAAGGACCCTATTAATAATTGGTAAAAAGGTTGGTCGTGGCTTGACCAAGAAAGTGCAACTAAAAGAAAAATAGAACAAAACAGAATAATGAAGGGTGGAGGTCAACAAACCTCGATAATAAGAGAGTGTCGGCACGAAAAACAGAAAAACAGAAGTAGGGGCAATTCTCAAGACCTCCATCGAACAGGAGGGGTTTACATGAGCTGCCCCTATATTTAAAACAATAAATAATAATAATAATAATAATAACAATAAATAAAATAAAGGTTCAACTAAAAAGTGGCCCGAAAGCCCACGCATGCTATGGAAATGAAAATTGGCCTTGGGCCCAAAATGCTAATAAAAATGGGGCTCTACAGCCCAAAAGTACATAAAAAATGCGGCCCATTGGACTTAAAAATGTGTATAAAAAATTGGCCCGAAGGCCTCCATAATCGTACAATAAAAAAATGGCCCGAGGCCTGGAAAATAAAATTAAGGCCGAAAAATGGCCGTGCAATCCTGGTGTTTTTTCCTCGGTCGTTGCTTTCTTGGCCAGGCATAAGAAACCTATATGGCCCTCAGTGGTTAGTGTTCGTGGTTAATTCTCAAAAATCTTTTCTGGCCCGAAGGCCAGAAAAATCCTAGTATTTTCACCTAACCGGGGGAATGCGCTGTAGCCCCCATGCAGTGTCAACTGCACTGGAGAGCGCATTAAAGGGAGGGGAAAAGCAACCGCTCTCGGTTGCTCTCAAACGAACACTGATTGTAGTAAAAATTTTGCGACCGAGCTGACAGTTTTGCTGGCAGCTCGGTGACAGGTCATTAGCGAAAGTTGGGCGGAATTTTGCTTTGTCTTTAAGGCAAAGCTTCTAGAAGGTTCTAGAACTTTCTAGAAGCTTGCCACCTTTTGTATGTGAGGCGCAGCGGCGGGCTGAGCCAGCTGGCCATTAGTGGTCGAAATTAATGAGATTTTGAAAATATTGCCCCCCAACTGACCCATTTTTGATATATTTCCAGTGCCGAAACTTGGCGAAACTTTGCGAAATTTTCTTTAACACATAAACATAACCAAAGGGAAAACTTCGTGAAATTTCGCAATTTTATTGAATTATTAGACAAGATGCATAATTTTCTATGACTTAAAAATTATATCACAGTAATCTACGTACCTATCTACTTATACCTAGCTACTTACATTAATATTTTTATTACTATTAAGGGAGGTAAGCCCCCTCTATGTCCAATGACTTGGGCTAATATCACTATTTTCATTTCCCTTTTCTTTGTTGGTCTTGTCCACGGCCAAAAGTTCAGGTGAGGACAACTGCTGGGCCCTGGAAGAAAGAGGCCTAGCAGAGAAAGAGGAAAAGAAAACGACACCTGACTGAGGTGTAGTCTGGGAGGTAGACAACCTCCCAGACAATGAAAAAGGAAAAAGGTTTGTCTTAACTTTTAGGCAAAGAAAACCAATTTTAGTACACTCCTTTTTGGAGTGATAAGATTACGACATAAAAAGTAATCTTATAAAAACATTTTCGCTTATAACTTTCTTATTTTTGGGAGTTAAAAAGTCGGGTTTGGAGTTTTGAAATCAGGATCAAATTCTCATTCATATAAGCCCAAGTCATATTTCGACCAAAAATTATAAAATTTAACTAAATATTAACTAAATATTACATATTATTACTAATTAACCCTACCTAACTACGTATTTAGCTATTATTAATATTGAATAATATTAACCTAATATTGAACCATCTTCCAATATTTGTTGTTTTTAGGTGCAATTTTCCAGTTTATAGGCAATTTTACGACTAAATTTCGGCTTAATTAAGCACATAAACCTCATGTTTTGGGTTTATGACTTCCTGCTAACTAGTATGCGAACACTAGTGATTGTACTACTTTACGGAGAAGGTTGTACTTGACTCAGATTATGGACGACACTCACTAATTCATCTAAGTTTAGTTTAGATGTCGATTTTTATCTTCGTGTGGGAGTAACAACTCCACTTACTAAAGGGATTAAGACCGAAATACCCCTTTTTTCACAATTCCTGGATTAGTATTGTTAATAAGCCACACGTTAGTAGAACTTAATTAAGCTTAAAATCATAATTAAGACTAGGATTTATGCCCTAACTGAGTACCAACCTTGGACCCTATTTATGAATTCCCCTTAATTTTTGAATACTGGCAACTCTGACTAGACAAACATAAGATAATCCATACAATTATTGCTTGGACATTATTTAATAAATGCATTCCATGTCGATGATCTTTGTTCTTCTTCATAATTCATGAGAGTTCTTCTTTGCAGATTGATTAATTCGGACTACTTTTTAGACCAATTTTGGTTATTTTTAGCACCTTATTTTATTAGTTCCATTACAAATGGTGAAACGAGGTCAAAAGAACATTAGGTATATATGTAACTTGAATATTGTGAGGTCCATGTCCACTGTTTGCGTATTATATTCCAGGTATTTTGCATTACCTTAACTAATCAGCTCTACACAGCATAGTGTGTCGTCCCGACACCATTTTCTTTTTTTAGATATATATATATATATATATATATATATATATATATATATATAGAAAGGTTTTCAGTTACTTTATTTGTAGATTTATCAAAACAACAAAACAGATAGATTAAAATTCTAAGACTCGGTAAACTTAGCTGTGGAACCCTCCCTCAACTGCTTGTTCTCGTGGCGGGTCATCCTCTCTGTTTTTAAATCAATTAAATTAATTGCAAAAAATTATTCTAAACTTAACTTAAAACGCCGCTGCTCTTCGCGAAGTATTGGATCCAATCCATTTTCTATCCCGAGTGATTTCAGTCTCTTCCCAATGATATACACACAAGGCATGCCTTAAATTGTTAACAAGCAGCCAGCTTTAGCAAACTTTTCAAAATGTCATGTCTGTAGGAAAAAATTAAGAAAATCATGAAATAATGTTTAGTGTATGGTGATCACAACTACGATCACAAACATTGTTTAGGGTTAAATTGCAATGTAGCACTTGACAATCTACCTCCGTTAACTTGGCCGAGCCAAATTCGAGAACAAACGGTAGACTGTCCTCAAACGTTTGGTCACGTTTGATCACGTTTGTTCCACGCAAAACTTACATTTGTTCACGGTTCAATATTGAGGACTCTGCAAAATACTGGACCTTGGAGCTAAGTTTATGCTGGCCGCGCAAGTAAATATTTCATTGAAATTTTAACACGATGAAAAAGCTTTCGTTTGGTCACGCTCATTTCTTTGAGAATCACATAATATTTATTTTTGAATTTTAGTAGTTTGATGTAGGGTGACATATATATTTTTCTTTCCGAATCTACTGGACGGGGTAAGTAGAAATACGCATATGCATAATGCAAAATTTTTGGTAATTTAACCCTTATTCTTTCAAAATAAGGCCTGTTTTTAACGTTGTAGGCGTTTTTGCACCGTTTTAAAGCGGTTTTAAGTCAAAATTTTAGAAAAAGTTTTCAGAAAATGACCACAGGTTGTTGGCCACAGTTCGACCTAATTTAGCTAACTTTTTGGGTCCAAAAATCGTTGGGGGGAGGTTGGTTCGGGGGGGGGGTAGCCAAAAGTTGGGGGAGGGTAAGTCAAAAAATCTTGGGGAGGGGTGGTACAGTTGGTCGAAAATTTTGGGGGGGATACCCCCCCCCAAAGGAAACTATGCATAGGTGTGGCGTCGCGACCACCGCTCCCGCCTCAATTCCCAAATCACCAAACACTTCCCTGATCTGATCAATATCCGCCTTATTTGGATTCTCCTGAACGCCAAAAGCACAGTTTTCGGTCGTAACGCTTGACGCTTGACGCATTTCCGGAAATTGCCGCAGGCAAGAAAGTTGTACAGCTCGACGAGCTCTCATTTGAGTACCATATCAACCACTTTCGGGAAAATTTTTCAAAATTCGGAATTTTCGGGGTCCAATATCTCGAAATCCGTAAATTTCGAGACAAAAATTTTTTACGTTTCCCTTGCCATTCTAAAAAATTCCGGAATTCGCCATTCCCGGAATCCGGGAAATATCGAACTGCCCTCAATTCCGGGAGCACTTTAGGTCACCCCCCCCCATCTCACACTGAAAATTTCAGCCGGATCTGCCCAGCCAATCAAAAGTTAGAGGGGGGGGGGGTGACAACAAACCGGAGAATAACTAAATAACGGACATAAGACATACCCAACACAAAGGGTTACCTTTTTGTGAAAAAGCGGCAACCCAAAAACACAAAAAAACAGTGAATCCGAAAATTGTTCACTGTATATATACGTACCTATATGAAGATTTCAGGCTTCGCGGGGTTTAGATTTTATTTTTAAATCTCTGTTTGGAGTTTGGATTTTGGAAGTATTTTAATTGCTTAACTTGGGTTGATCAGTGGCGGATCCAGGATTTTGAAAAGGGGGGGCCCGCTGAAAAATTTTTCTGGGGGGGTAACCAAATTTTTCCGGGGGGTGGGGTGGTAAAAATTTGCTTTTTCCAGGAACAAAATATTTTTACAAGAAAATATTGTGTTTGGAAAGGTTAGTTCACTTGCCAATGGGAAAACAACTATATCCCGTGAGTGAAGCAAAGCATGGAGAATTTATATAGTCAGGTTCCCAAAAAAAACCAGTTGACAGTTTTTTGCTCCAAACTTTTGCAGGGTGACGTGGGACAGCCCAACTAGGGTGCATGTGCATAGGGCTCGGTCCGACACATATGCCCACCTATAGCCCCTAGCCTGCCTCCCTGGCAATCCTGAGTAATTAAAAAATTTTGGTGGTTCTTTTTTTGGGAACGATTCCCAAAAAAAGAACCAGCGTTCCCAAATAAAAAAACCACCCTCTTTACTACTGGCAGAGAAGAGGCAGGGCAAATCTAATATTACCTATATATAGCCCATAACCGACCAATGCTACACGGTACTTGGTGGAGCCCAAGGGTCTAGCCTGGGCACGGCAGCCCACTTAGACTACCTTGGACCACCATGACATGGTGAGTCTGGAGGTGTAAGTTCCGATAACTTTTCTTTGAGCACCAAACGCCTTAAGCCGACGTTTATAGCATATTTGGCACCCTTTTAACGTGTATTTTCTTTAAGTAAGTTCTTACGCCAAAAAACGTATTAATCCAAATAATTCCAGTATTGGTTCCTTAGTTAATAATTTAGGTGATGTTGTTACTGATGATATCGAGAAGTGTGATTTGCTTAATGAAGTGTTTGTGTCTGTATTTACTAATGATAATGGCATAATAATAATAATAATAAAAAGTTTATTCAAATAAAGCGCTCACTATACAAGTATACGGCAAACACTTTACTGAAAAGGATTACACAGAGTCGCAGTACAACTACTTACGTGCATCCAATACAAGAAAAAAGTCATAAAGTCAAAAGGAATAAAACATTATATACTGGAAATAGTGCAAACAGTGCTTATTCGTGCTCAGTTAAAACAATTGGCAAAACCTAGAAACATCCCAATCCTTCAGATTACGCTTAAATATGTTCAGATTTGCAGAAATTATAATGCCTGTATTGCCGGATTTAGTAGCCGATGACAGTGTATTAGCAGATTGTTTCTTTGATGAGCTTGATGTTTATAACGTAATGAAAAACCTAGAGCCGAAATTATCTGCAGGTCCTGATGGATTTCCAAGCATTCTTTTTAAAAAACTAGCCTTTTCTTTAGCTTCACCGCTTTGCAAAATCTTTAAAGTATCCATGGAAACTGGTCAACTGCCCTCGGATTGGTTGAAGGCAGACGTTTGCCCCATTTTTAAAAAGGGTGATTCAAAGAATCCAAAAAATTATCGTCCGGTCAGTTTAACAGCTGTTTGTTGTCGAATACAAGAAAGAGTTTTAAAGCCCCTTCTGGTCAATCATGTGAATTGCTCAAACTTAATCAGCAAGTGTCAACATGGCTTTGTAAAGAGAAAGTCTACTTTAACGCAGTTGCTTGACTGCATACAAAGTTGGTTCGAATCTTGGGATAATGGTGATTGTATCGATGTAATTTATATTGATTTGATGCGTGCTTTTGATACTGTTTCGCATACGAAGTTGTTGAAGAAATTAGAAGCTTTTGGAATACGTGGGAAGGTGCTAGCTTGGATAAAGGCTTTTTTGACGAACAGATTTCAAAGAGTAAAATTGGGTACAACTAAGTCTAATTGGGCTGCGGTTAGCAGTGGTGTACCACAGGGATCTGTTCTTGGGCCTTTTTTGTTTCTCATTTATATCAATGATCTGCCGGAAAATATTCTAGCTGAAACTCGTTTGTTTGCAGATGATGCAAAAATCTCCAAAATTGTAAATTCGGTTGAAGATGCAAATCTGTTACAATTAGACTTAAATTCTTTAGAAGCGTGGACACGCCAATGGCAAATGAATGTAACTGTATCAAAGTGTTTTGTTATGCATATTGGATATCAAAATCTAAATTATGACTATGTTCTAGATGGTCAAAGTATTAGTGAAGCAGACGCAGTACATGATCTTGGTATAAATATGTGCCAGGATTTAAATTTTTCAAAGCATATTAGTCAAATTAAAGCAAAAGCAAATCAACGGGTAGCTATTATCTTTCGAAGTTTTAATAGTAGGAATATTCAGCTAATGGTTAAGCTTTTTAAAACGTATGTCAGGCCAATGTTAGAGTATTGCACACCGATTTGGTCTCCTCACTTACTAAAAGATATTGATGCCATCGAAAACGTGCAGCGTTCATTTACTAGACGTCTGCATGGACTTGGTGGGTTAAGTTATAGGGAGAGGTTGGTCAGATGTGCTTTGCAGTCGCTAGAAATGCGGCGTATTCTAAATGATCTGTATCTAATGCATAATATTGTGTACAATGCATTTGATTGTTCATTTGATAGTTGCTTTACGTATTCTCCAGACGCCGGGACGAGGAGGCAAAACTCTCTGGCTGTAATTCCAAAAAGATATAAAAAGTCTCGGACTGGTCATTCGTATTTCTATAGAATTTGCAATGTTTGGAATGATCTTCCTGAAAATATTGTTACTATTTCCTCTTTGGTAATTTTTAAGCAACGCTTATCTGACATTGAACCTCAGCTTCAGAAATTTATTCGGGGGCGTGCACTACAAGGACCTTAGTCCTTTGCATGCCACGGTAAATCCTGCATTGGTTTCTCGAGAAATATATACTAACTATTTTTTTTACTAACTACGTTAGATACGTAATGTACATTCCCGTGGCCTACCAAACTCTGGCGTCACCGTAACTGTTTGTCTACTAACCCTGACATGATCTTGCCGCTTGCATGCACCAGCATTGTCATGTCAGATGTAGTACATTGTTGTATGTGGACGCGGCGTAATGGGCTGGGCAGCCGCGGGGTGAGTCACGTGGATGTAATAAAAATTTATTTGTTTACTAACACCACGTGATTTGCTCGGGATCCCTTCCAAAAAAGAGGCATGTGGAGCACATTCTTAAACCGCATTTATGCGATTTTTGGTCAATTATCTTCCTTGAAACAACTTTTTTGCAGTATTACACATTTAGCCTTCTTTTCACATATTTTCATCTTAAAATGAGTGCCCATACACATTTCGCTTAACCATGCTGTGTTGCAGAAATGTGAGTTTCCGGTTTGGCGACTGTCGTAGTATTTGTACATTCAGACTGCTTGCACAATTGGCAAGACTTAGTGCATTTATGGTAATGATCATAACCTTTACCGCATTTATGGCAATAATGCAATGCATTTAAAAATCCTGCCATTTTAGTAATCACTGCGTAATGTTCATCTAAATCAAGAAGATTGATTTGTTTTTGCATAGTCACCTTGAAATATCCGTTCTCCAAAACTTTGTAATGAAAAACATTGATTTGGTGATCAGGTAATATTGATTAAAACTTTTTGATTTCTTCGATTCCACATTTTCCTATAGGAACATCAGCTCTTATATGCAAATTCAAAGCTCTTTTATATTGTTCGCTAAATTTAGAGGTTGAATGGATTAGCGACCGCTGCCTTTGCTTTGGGTCAACAATGTCAGCTATATGCATACCAACAACCATAGCTCTCGCACAACACATTTCATCATTGTTTTTATGGTAGTTACACTCCATTTGGAAGCCTTCTGCCATCTAAGGTACCGTCTGTCTGATCCACTTTAACAACTTTCCTAGGCAACACCGTGTGAATTAGGTTCAGTTGAACGGAGCTATCAATACAGAAATCTTCATTGGAATTAAGTGTATTCACAATCCTTTCCATCACCATATCAACACTGTTGGACTCCACTTTAATGTATGCAAGGCTTATAGGATAAGAAAGGTGAGAGCTTGAAGAACAAACCTAACATAATCTTGATCATTCATACTTTTCTGTAGTTTTTGAAAAATGTCATCTCTGATTTCATGAAGCTTTTCGTAAATATCATTACCCTTAACATGTTCAAGGTTCTGAAAATTGATAGTATAATCATAGACAGAAGTTTGCAGCGCTCTACTAGCTTGCTCAGCAACATTGTGGATGGTGTAACACTTTGTTGGATCAGAAAGTAGATCTTTGTTTTCCTCCATAGAATTGTCATTGTGTTCAACATTATTATCCTTTATTGGTTTTTCGCCTTTCATCGATTCTTTAGGTCCTTCCTCCGATTTTTCTTCCTCGAGACTGTCTTTCATCGCTTCTTCAGTTCCTTCCTCCGATAGTTCTTTCTCGAGCATCGGTTCATCAGATCTCTGATGGTTCATCCCTCAGTGTATTTTTCCAATTTTGTTTATTGTTTTGACCTGTTTGCGTTGAACCCCTGTATCCATTTCTCTTTCCTCATGTTTTAACTCATGTGAAATTTCCATGTGCCCATGAAGGTTCCCTAACCTTTTGAAGGCTTTCCCACATGTATCACATTTATGAAGGTTTGAATCGTCGCTGTGTTCTTTCTTAAAGTGTCGGATGGTAGATTTGTACGTATGAAAAGGTTTGTTACATTTCTGGCAAACAGGCATCCTGAAACAAAAAACATTTACAAGTGCTTAGCAACAGGAATATCTCGAACTTTTTCCTGAGTCTGAGTGTCAGGGTTAGGCACAGATAACATTTCCTGCGAATACCAGGACGGGAACAGTATGGTACCATTAACATCATTTAACTTGTATCTATGCGGTATGCTATGCAACTTTCGTGCAACTTGATATATTTGCTCTGAAAATGTAGGTTTGTAACCTTTCTTGAGCAATTCTTTAATTTGTTGTACACGAACATGGTCGCCAACCGAGAAGGTAAATGGCTTTGACGATTTCTTTCTTATGCATAAACTTAAACAGGCGATTTTCGTTTTCCAGAGTTACTTCAATTGGAGAAAGGTTGCTTAAAACTTTCATTTATCGTTTGTTCATTTCGTCAACTATTTGAGGCAGTGCTTCTAAGTAATAAAAGCTATCATTTTTTAAGCAATATCTATAAATTCTCTTTTTAAGTTCCTGAATTGTGCGTTCAGCCATGGCACTCTTCATAGCTTCATCAGATGCAGAATGCACTGTTATGTTGATCCTGAATTGTGCGTTCAGCCATGGCACTCTTCACAGCTTCATCAGATGCAGAATGCACCGTTATGTTATTTTGTCTCATAAATTCGATAAATTTTTTATTTTCAAACTCTTTTCCTCTGTCGGTCATTAAATTTGAAGGTTTTATTTCAGAATCATTAAAAATGCTTTCAAAGGATCTGATAACTTCATCTGGTGACTTTGTCTTCAACGGTCTGGCAAATGTCAACCTGGAAAACTCATCGACAGCTACTAAAACATATCCATAACCCTTGTTCCAACGTTTTAAATTAAGCATTACAGTTAAATCAGCTGCCCATGTTTCATGCAACGTAGAGACTATTTGTTTTCTAGAAAATTTATACTTTGGATTTTTAGTTCTCGAGTACATTGTTTGACTTTTTAACCAGTTTTTAATATAATAAATGCTTACATTAACACCATTTCTCCGAGCCGTATCGTATAAACCTTTAATTCCGCTACATGCAGACGGACTACTTGGGTCGTACCAAACTTTACTCAATTTATCATCTATAGACATTGCAAAAATGCAAAAACACACAAATCTCCGTAATTATAAATGTTTTGCTCTAAGAAAACTTTAGTCAGAAAATGCTTCTTTCTTTAGTTGTCCCTTGTCATGACCAGGCTTAGCGAGCATATCGATTATCGCTTTCATGGACTTAATAGCTTGTTCTTCTGTTAGATTGATACCTTTACCTGGACGCAGAATAGAGTTACCATTACTGTCAGTTTGATAGTGCTTCTTAGTTGCGTCTCTGGCACGGTAGAAAAATCTCAAGTCTAGATTGTGAGTTCCACGGTCAGTGAATATAACTCTTCCATACAGCAAACGCGATTCATCAATTGGAAAAAATCCAGGCCGAACAGCTACTGGCGGGGTTTCCAACACAGCAGGGGCCAATTTCATAAACCTTTGCAAGCTGCGGATCCCGCAACTCGCAGCTGCAAGTTGCGGATTTGCAAGCTGCAAGTGTTGCATAAAGGGTCAAGTGCGGAATCCGCACTTGTACTTGAATTGCGAGTCAAGTAGGCTTCAAGCTGCGAGTTCGCTTGAACACAAGCAGCAAGCAAGTGTTTCATAAAACCCGCTGGAACACTCACTTGTAACTTGCAAGTGCGAGTAAAGTCGTCTAGTAGATTTTAACTAGACGATTTTCAAAAAATTTGAATATCTTCGTTAATTTTCATCAGTTTTAAACCAAATTTAAGAAATAACTTCTTTAACATGTTTTCCACACTTTGTGAAAATTTCAGTAAACTTTAAGTAGTTTTGAAAAAGTTAGGATTTTTTAACGAATTACGGTATTTTTGCTTCTATTCGCACTTGCAATGCAACTACTCGCACTTGCGTTGCAAGTGGGTCAAGTTCCGCAACTTGCTTAGCTAATTTCCGCAAGTTTGCGGAAAAGTTTATGAAACGCTTGTAATCCGCACTTGCGTTTCAAGTGCGAGTACTCGCAAACTCGCACTTGCAAATCCGCAGGATTTTATGAAATTGGCCCCAGGTGGGCTGTAAGTTGATTTATCAGAAGTATCCAGCTTCATTGACTTGGATGGCGAAGCCATTGATAGTTGTTCAAAAAAATCAAATGAATGGCTGATTTGTAAGTTTTTCAAAATCGCAAGTATTTATACTAACTTACCGCCTACACAGTTCAAAGGTTAAAATATGACTAACGCTTACGAGTTCAACCTTTGAACATTTTTACTTGTAAACCGCCCACGCAGTTCAAAGGTTAGCATGTGACTAACGCCCACAGGTTTTAATCCGCCTACGCAAACGCCCACGCAGTTCAAAGGTTGATGAGTATATAAACTCAACAATTTTTGAAATGTCATCAGTTGATAATTTTGGAAGCAATGAGCGGATTTTTCATCACTGTTGTTGGGACTCCTAATGAAGGAGGTGATTTGTCAGCTGAACTGATTAGAAGTTTCAGTTTTTCCTTGAGACCTCACAAATTATGCCTTACAAAGGTAATACTTCCTGCTAAGTTCTATAACATAACCGAAGCTAACTGCTATTTTGACTACCATTCAGATAAAAAGTCAGGACGAGGTTTCGTAGAAGGCTTCATAAAAACACCAGAAAAGCTAACTGCTAAGCTGAACAATGCTATTCCCGAAGAAATCAAAGATGAGATGAAATTTAAACTGGAGAACTCAAGACTTACGCTTACGTGCTCAGGAGAACGTAAGATTACTACGATGTCACCTAAGTTAAGATCACTGATCGGTTTCCCTTTTGGTGAAATCACAAAAACTACGAAATTGAGCAAAGATACTGATCCGTTGGGAGATTTGTCGTGCTGTATGCTATATTGCTCATTTATTGAACGTCAACTTTAAAACAACACGTCAGATAAGCTTTTAGCGGTAATTCCATCTGGTCTTCCTGCCGCTTCCGCAAGCTATGACGAATCGCAGGTAATCCATATGACTCCATTTGTCCGAGGTTATTTCAAAGTCTGTATTGATTACTGGGATGACCTGAAGCTGAAATTTGTAGATCTAGAAGGAGATCCTATAATCTTTCCAACTGGGAAAGTTGTTGTACAGTTATATTTTAAGCCAATTTACTAGTTTTTTTGTAGAGACAAAGAAATAAATATGCCCATTTTAATTTCAATTTTAATTTTATATTTATGTATTACCTATGTATCGAAGAGTTTTTGATGGTGTCATTAAACGCGCTGTAATACCAGTGACATTCATTTCTAGTAAGATTAAAAAACAAAAGCCTAAGAAACGGTCGCAAAAGAAAGCTCCTAGAAGACGCAAAGTGCGTCTTACATAAAAAAGCCTAGAAGAAAATTAGTAAGAAAGTCCCCAAAGAAAAAGGAAGCTTTCTAAGATGAAAAGAAAATCAGGTGACGTGCCGACAGTCTCTGTTGGTCCCACATGCTCCTTGGAAGCATTCTCTTGGGAGCAAGAATTGCCTCAACAAAACGATGTTGCGAGTACTCAGCTCAGAGAAATTTCACTAGTAACTCCTTTACCGAGAACTGATACGTCTCCACTGGAGTTCAAACTTGAAAAAAGTCCCAGACGCTGTTCTAGAACTAAATTCCATGTTCATGGTAATCAGCGTTAAGGTTTTGAACGAAGATTTAAGTGATCTGGGTGATACAGCAAAAGCGGGTCCTTGCAATTTGTTTGCACACGCTCTATTTAGCGAAATAGAGGTTTTCATCTCTGGAGTAAAGGTAACTCCTAATCAACCGTTTTATCCTTACCTGGCTTATATTTTGGCTTTGCTTAATTTCAGCTCGCCTACTAAAAAGTATTTGCTGTCCACATCAATTTTCGAGAAAGATACAGACTATTCTATCGATAATTGGGACATAACCTTACCAGATCTTGAAGTAAATAAAGGGCTTAAAAATAGAGCGAGTTACACTGCTAAATCGCGCACTGCAACACTGATACTCCGTCCATTTATAGATATGTTTGGAAGTGTGAAATCGTTGCCAACTGACACTGAAGTCACCTTTAGATTCAACAGAACCAAACCATCGTTTTGCCTTACAGGAGATCCCACAAAGGACTTCGCAATTAAAGTGATGTCAGCCAAGCTGTACGGAAACTTTATTCGTCCAAAGCAGTCGGTTCGTAGCCTTCAGGACAGTTTATTGTCGTCAGAAAAATTCAAGTTACCCATTTTAAGACAGACAATTAGAACGCAAACTATTCCAAAAGCCACTAAAGTGTTTCAGTTTATGACGCGGTGTTTCTAGGAGGACTTCCAAAACGAATTTACTGTGTATTTTGCCTAACAGATGCTGTAACTGGTGCAAAAACTGAAAAAACCCTTCAATTTTCAATACCTCCATCTAAACCGATTCCAAGTTTATAAGAATGACGTGCCTCTATTAACCAACGAAGGCCTTACAGTTGATTTTGAGAGTAATAATTACTTCCTCGCATATTATTTTTTAATGCGGAGGATTGACTTTTCAAATAATGACATAGTGTAAAAAGAAAGTTATTGTCTGTACTGGTGCTTCATGACTAGTAAACGAAACTCGCCTAATGACTATGCAGGTTCACAATCGGTAGTGTATGCCTACCGCTCCTCCTCGTGCCTAACCAATAAAACCTAATTAAGATTAGCAGAATTTAACACGATACTTTTAATCTCCAATTTACATCAAATTATTGAACATCATTTTCATCAAAAGCACATAAAACTATTCAGACAAGTATCAAGACAAACTTAACCAAAACCGCACAAAATAATGCTTAAGTCTCAGCTGCCAATTCTGAGGACAAACCCGAACCCAACCAACTATATGATAGCACTTGACCAAGACACACCAAACACCCCAACTTATCATCAAGTGACTCCATTTTGGAAAACTACTGACGTAGCTAAAGTTTGAATTTAGCATCATCATTCACAAAATAATTTACAAAATTAATACTGTTTCTAACGAATATTTCACAAATTACCCCTCTTTGGCCCACGCGCCCTCGCCGCGGTACGCGTATTAATAGGGTAAAATTTAGGTTAGAGAACAAATCTTAGGTACTAGTTTGCTAAAACGCGTGTGAGAATTTCTGAAACACCGTAAAACTACACTGGAGAACCTCTCCAGAGACTGACAATGGGAACAGAGCACCCCAACACACACACGGGCCCACTACCGGTGCCTGCCCCGATAAAGAAAAACAAAGACATATAACACACTGACGACGAACAACATACAACACACACAGACAACAAACATACCCGGTAGACGACGACAGACAAATATGTACACAGGCCAAACTTATGATGAAAAAACAAAAATTTCCCAAACCTCAGACAGAAGTAACCTAATGATTCACCCCACTATACAGACTAACCGGAGAATATAGACTATGAACAATGCCAGATAAAGGTAGATTCTATGAATAAAGCACAACGGTAATAAAGCACAAGATATAAAGCAGCACCGAATCAAACATGGTGGCAACATCATGGCAGTAGACAAAATGGCAAGAATTTCACAAGAAAGAATTTTGAAGAATAAAGTATCGTGTTCGTTTTAGGACAGAAAAGTGAAACACAAACCAGACAGTTAGAACCCGAAAAAGAACAAAAATGAGTAAAATACAACATGATTATAGCTGGTAGTAGAACAACAAAGAAAAGAAAAAGAATGTATTGTGTACGGTTGTGGTTTCTTTCGTTGTGATGTATACATTGTTGTTTACGTAGGTTGTTTTTATATTGCTGATTATTTCTTTTGATGCTAATAAAAGTACATTTTCGTTGCATTTATCTTGTGTACGTAAGCATGAATGTATGTGTCCCTCCCGTCCCCCCTCAGCGAGCCTACGTCCCTTGTATGGATTGGTGGTCCCTGCCCGGTTGTTCCTTTGGACGGGTGGCACGCCGGAGGTCTGGGTGACTGGCGTTGTGCGGTTCTGCCCTGCTGGGCATGGTTCTACGGTTATCCGGTTGTCCGGGTATATGGTTCTATGGTTTTCCGGTTATCCGGGTCTACGGTTCTACGGTTACCTGGTTCTACGCTTCGGGTCCCTGGGTGCTATCTGGTTCTTGGGGAGCTCTAGCCTCGTGGGGGCGGCTCTCCAGGAGCACTGGTGGGACAGGTTGGTTATTGTTTGTGACTTTGTACCGGTGATTGCGGGTATTGTGTGTGGTCAGCTCGGTGGTTCGAGCTTGATAGAACTTTTGTATTGGTTGTGTGGGTTCTTGGCATCGTGCCTTGCAGGTGTTGTCGGTGGCTTCCGGTGGTAGTGATGTTGGGTGGATTTGTGTGTGGGTATCCCAGCGGTTGGTTACGGGCATGTTTTGCCCATATTGACTGTTTATTCGCCTCAAAACTCCTGTCCTGGGTCTAGGCTTGCTGTTGATTGTCCTCTGTTCCCCATATATACATATGTCTTTTGTTGATATTTATCATGTGGTGGGGGGAGAGTGTTTGTTTTTAGGGATATGCGTGGGTTGGGGGGAGCCTTGGGGTGAAATTTTTCCAAATTCTGTCAAATATTGTTGTTCTTCTTACTTTCCTTGAACGTCGGAGGTTTCGGATTGGCTTTCCTATGGGCGCCCGCTACCTTGGCTGGGCCATTGTACTGTTTGAATTCTTTTTCTTTTTCTTCTTTGTTCTACTACCAGCTATAATCATGTTGTATTTTACTCATTTTGTTCTTTTCGGGTTCTAACTGTCTGGTTTGTGTTTCACTTTTCTGTCCTAAAACGAACACGATACTTTATTCTTCAAAATTCTTTCTTGTGAAATTCTTGCCATCTTGTCTACTGCCATGATGTTGCCACCATGTCTGATTCGGTGCTGCTTTATATCTTGTGCTTTATTACCATTGTGCTTTATTCATAGAATCTACCTTTATCTGGCATTGTTTATAGTCTATATTGTCCGGTTAATCTGTATAGTGGGGGTAAATTATTAGATTACTTTCGTCCGAGGTTTGGGAAAATTTTTTGATCATAGTTTGGCCTGTGTACATATTTGTCTGTCGTCGTCTTCCGGGTATGTTTGTTGTCTGTATGTGTTGTGTGTTGTCTGTCGTCAGTGTGTTGTATGTTTTTGTTTTTCTTTATCGGGGCGAGCACCGGTAGTGGGCCCGTGTGTGTGTTGTGGTGCTCTGTTCCCATTGTCAGCCTCTGGAGAGGTTCTCCAGTGTAGTTTTACGGTGTTTCAAAATTCTTACACGCGTTTTATCAAACTAGTACCTACGATTTGTTTTCTAACCTAAATTTTATCTTGCTAATACGCGTACCGCGGCGAGGGCGCGCGGGCCAAAGAGGGGGTAATTTGTGAAATATTCGTTAGAAACAGCATTAATTTTGTTAATTATTTCATGAATGATGATGCTAAATTCAAACTTTAGCTACTTCAGTAGTTTTCCAAAATGGAGTCTCTTGAAGAGAAGTTGGGGTGTTTAGTGTGTCTTGGTTAGGTCTAACGTTAGTTGGTTGGGT